>CM077292.1:47602028-47649528 GCA_039654925.1 Anguilla pacifica
GATTTACTTAAATTTGTTATGCCTATGATTTTTTTTTTAGGTTTTCTCGATGGTTCATTTTAATTTTTCATTACGCCTAAAATAAAACGAACATACTTGTAAAATGAATATGAACTTGGAGGTGTATCATTTCTGAATATTAAAATAATAAATCTCTCTCTGAAATCACCACTAATTAGGAAATTTAGTTCAAATCCTGATCTGCTTTGTAGCAGATTACTTAAGAGTCCATCCCTTGTTTATGGGTGATGTTTTTGCCATTTTGTGGTTTAATGGTTTAAGAAACAAATGCTTTTTCAACTGTCTCAATTTCTAAGCAAATCCATACAAAGCTGGTTACAATTCTAATAACATCCCCCAGAAAAAATATATCAAATATCCCAAAAGATAATACAGGTCAATACTAATACAATAATACGTAATAAACCAATATTTATGAAACAAATGTTTGAAAAAATAATTATTTTTGTGAACAATATTTTAAATGAAGAAGGTAAGCTTATGCCATATAAAAATGAGCAAAGAGTGGACTGTTTGGTTGAATGCAGAGCTATAATCAACTGCTAGCATCCCTGCCACAGAAATGGAAAATAAAATGTGTTTCAGCATCTAAGAGATTAATGGCCTGCAAGCCCAACATAAACAACAATAAATTAAAATATAAACAGAAAGAAATGTATTGTTTAGACTTAAAAGCCAAAGGTGTATTTGATGGACCATATAAAAAATAAAATAAATAAATAAAATTCAATATAAATGGGAACAGCGATTTCATACACCCCTCCCCAGGTATTTAAAATATAGAATTATATATAAAACAACCCTTTAGGTGAGCCTTTCAGTTAAAACTATTGTATTGAGTTTTAGCTACAAAACAAATGTTAAACGTGTAGGGTATTGAGCAATCTCCAAGTGTTGGATATTGTCATGGGGACAGAGAATCAGTACCACACATTTTTGGTACTGCCCCACAGTGCCACTTTTTGGACTCAAATCCAAGCTTGGCAAAAAAAAACAAAAGCAAAAAAACTGAAATATTGAGGCACAAATAGACCCACAGATTGTTCTCATCTGGAATTTAAGAAATATTAACCAAATGTTTGTGAACATGAACATCCCTATTGATATTTATTTTCAATGCTATTTCAGAAAAGTAACTGGAAATAGAGAATTTTAAATTTAGTGTAAAACACCATAGTGTCATGGATATTTTGGTCGCTCAGGGTAATGATAGATGTAGATTGTATGGTATTAGGTGGGAGAAGCTTAGACAGGTTGAGGAATGGTGATGTCTTCTGAGTCATAAAAAACTATCATGTTTATCCATGAAACAGCTTTTTCAGTGCGACAGTTTGCAATACATGGGGACTTATATGTCATTCACTTCACAACAGCACAAGTGTTTGATATGCAGGCTCTCCTGGGAAACAGCAGCCAATAGCAAAGCGGCAGCGTGAAAGAGCCTGCTGCTGGACGTTAGACGCCCTGAATGCGTTAGCGACAGCTGGTAAGGAGTGGAAATGAGAAGGCTGCTGGAGAGGGGGAGGTAAGGTGTAGCGCAGGCTGGGAGTGATGGAGGTGTGCAGGGGGGGGTGGTCACCTGAATGGGGGAGACGGCGGCGGCGGGGGCCGTGCGGACGGGGATGCCGCTCAGGGGGCTCCTGGGGGCGGAGTGCACCTGCACCGTGTGCCCAGGCCCACCTGCGAAACAGTGAAGCAGTGACTGCGGGTTCTCATCTTCGCAGCTGAGGCCATCAGCCGACGCTCCAGCATCACGAAAAAAAGGAGCCTGGCCTTTCTCAACGCTCGGCCTCGCCGGTGACGGCGTCAACGACAGAGACGCGCGTCAGGGCTGCGGGATTCTCCCCGCGTTTCCACGCCGACGGCGTGAAACCGCGCACGTCACGCAACGTCACGCGTGACTCGGTCTCCGTGAAACCCGCGCGAATCACACAAAGGTCAGCCCTCCTTCGTGATTTACCGCATTGTTTTTCAAACCTTAACCCAAAGTCTTTATGCACGCAGGCACTCCCAGTACAAAAAACAGAGCCTTTCGCTTTTTTTTTGCCCACGATAAGTTAAAACAATCAGCATCTCCCTTCCTGGACCCCATCGATATCTGATCGGATCTGGATCAGGAGTTCAGGGCAGAGGTTCTGCACCGACTCCCGTGCCAGGTCGCCGGTCCTGTCTGGCCCCGGTGGCGGTGATAAATTTTAGCATGGGGCACCCGGTGTACCTCCCTGATACGGACGGCGCAGGAAGCCGCCCGCTATCTAAATATTTTTGGGGCCCGCCCCCTGCGGGGAGGACGGGGCGCTCACTCTGCACGGCCGAGTCGAAGGACTTGATGAGGGACTTGACGGTGGCTCCCTGCTCGGTGGCGGCGGCGACGGAGGGCGGGGCCTGGCTCATGGAGATCCCGCACCAGTGGGGGGCGCCGTCCGCGTCCGAGGAGCCCGCCTCCTCGCCCCTGGACCTGGAAGAGCGGGAGGGAGACAGCCGTTCACCCTGCGGCACAAAACTGTGGCGGCTGTTCTTCTGTGCTGTTCTGAGGGCGGAGGCCTCAAACTAACCAACCTGATGACATCACAGGTTTCCTTTATTGACGGTTCACAGACAATATGCTCAATAAACTCACCACATGAAAGTCTGAACAGCGAAATCCGAGAAATCCTTTTTTAAAAATTTTAAGTCGAGCTGACTGAGCTCTAAGCTCTTTGAGAGTGATCTCCTCTCTGTGAATGAGTCAGGTAAGCATTTTCCAAAATCAAATCGTCTAAGAAAACATTTACAGGTGTCTACAGGATGACTCACTTATGTAACTGTAACACCTCGTCACAGATCACGTATCATTAATTTACTGATATACTCACTCATTGCTCAGACCCATTTCTTTAGATTTACTCTAATTTTAAATATACAGTAGTGATAACAAATACAACAAAAAATTGCGAAATTAAAGTACAGTAGTTTGCTATTCTTTACATAAAAATACAATAGTCTTTAACAGGGCATTTAAAGTAGTTACCCAGGGAATCATAAACACACGGAAAGTGCTTAGGTGCACCCAACACTTATCCAGCACTTTGTTAAAGGCCTCCCACTGTGTGTGCTTCATCCATCTTAATCCCACCAAACATTTTCCCTGGGCATAGCGCCCAAATGTTTATTGCGCAGCTTAAAATAAATGTCTAAATGTTCAGACATGCCAAGTAACTTTAAATGAACAAGAAATGACAGCTGGCTATCACAGACTTCTGTTAAAAAGGTAGTTAATATTGTTCATATAATACGTATATCTATATATATATATATATATATATATATATATATGTATATGTATATACATATATATGTATGCAACACACACACACATATATTTATATATATATATATATATATATATAATTTTTAAAAACTTTTTCCAGACAGAGGAAAGCAGAGAGGGCAGCAGACAGAGAAGGGAGCACAGTGCAGAGAGCCATCTGGGGGATTGGCATATGCTTTGAGAGGGCCACCCCATGAACTGTCACACCCCGAGTCTCCCCAAGTCTCTTTCTCTGCGCATTGTATACTATTCAGTCGAGAGTCCCCAAACTGCAGATTGGGACCCAGAAGACGGCTGCGAGAGGGGTTCAGACAAACCGAAGAGCCGTTATGTCACTGCGCCAGTTAAAGTGCACACGCAGCTGCTCTCACATATACAGTACATTAGCATTAGCATTTTTGTTGAGATATATCGGAATAAGGAGAAGGTCACACAGAATACAGAATTCTCTCATTAACACGGTCAGTGGCTCAGAATATTCCGGAACCGCTGCACTCAGTGAAACACTGAAGTGTGAGAGTCTGAGAGATAATACTGATGAGAGAAGGATGGCATGTTACATGTGCACGAAAGACAAGAGAACCGGCCACTGCTGCCAGTCAGCATACGGCAATCTGTTCGCAAATAAGAGAACAGCCAATCAGACGGCAGATTGAAGGCAGGTTTATAATTTATTGATTACAGAATGACACAAAAGTTCAAATGAATATACACAAATACACTATTTACATGAAAATTTTTTTCCTGATAAACAGCATTGGATAGATCTGTCATGGCTATCAAAGCTCCCTCACACACATTATGATACTTAAATAATTTGTCACATTTTCTGCTGAGTAGTAACAGTTCTAAGGAATTTCATACTTCTTGAAGGAGGAAGAAAGATTTTTTTTGCCAAAAGGTTTTACAGTACTGAACACCAGCAAATATGATTTCTGATTTTAATATCCCTGGCATCTGCACAATTGTATAAGTGCTTTATAGCCTTGACTTTAATTATAACCTGAGATTTATCAAGTGGCAGTATTAGATAATTAGAAACATTTGGTCTCTCCTGAAGCAAGAGTTGGTTCTGTGGTTGAGTGATAGCAATTCAATTGAAACTGGTGAAACAAATGTTTTAATGTTCTCAATAGTATAGCATTTTAATACAAATAAATACATGTAGGGCGGAAAAAAAATAATGCTGCAATGAAATATTGACAGCTTTTTTAACAAGAACTTTAAAGGTTGCAGGCAATGACAGAGTGTCCTTGAAGCACTCAAGGACATGCCCACGTGAGGCAAATGAAACGGCTTATCAATAAGGTATTAACTTATGAATACAGTTTAATACATGCGTGTTCACGGGTGGTCACTGATCTCAACAGTCTTAAAGCTCTGCTGCTGCCAGCATCACAGGCGTTGCGCGCGCCTCTCGGACGCGCAGTCCAGGAGAGCAGCGCTGAGAGAGCGGAGCTAGATAACGCACGCGCTGGGGACCCGCGGAAAGCCCGACGGGAATGAGGAACGTGCGCGACGTGCGAGATGCGAGAGCGCCGGTGAGTTCCTCAAAAGACTCCGGTGCGTCACTGCGCGTTTTCCCCTGAATCGCATTTGTAACGAAGCACAGTTCAGATGACCTTATGATTATGCTAACACACCGCTAAGTGCATTTATATATGCGTTTCCTGACATCACCATTAGACGTTAACCCTTAGGTTAATGTTCCGATGGAAAGTGAAATTAAATACAGGAAATGCAAATACGCACAGATACGCAGTACTGACTGAACCGTATTCCCTACAGAAGCTGTGTACGCCGAAGGGTCCCAGCACGATTAACCTGGATGTATGTGTTATATCTGTATTCACAACCATTTTCTCCTGAGGGTAATTTATTCGCGAAACCAACAAAATTAATTCAATGAGACTATCAAATTACTGGTGATAAAACAACAATACTTAAGACTATTGTGTGACGTTAAGACAAGACAGCTGTCACGTTATCATGACACCTGCACACCAGAATAAGAAAAATATGTTATGCAACCCTGTTTTACATTGTACGCATTAAAGCAAATCTTAGGTCTGGAATTACTGGAATATTCAGGTAGTATATTTCTTTAAAAAATATGGCACTCTCACAAAGACAATAATAAATAATTAAAGCTTTCCTTCTCTCATTTATATCTTTGTCCCTGTCTGGGGCAGTTGGCTCAGAATTTTGCTTTAAATGAGTTAATCGCTTGGAGGTACTGTTGGCACACTGCTGAAATACAAACCAAAAAAAGATTTATATTTATCTTTGAGCTTCACATGAGTCTTTCCCTTCATAGATTGCCTCCTCGTCTCAGTTCGTTTTACTTTTTATACACTATCAACAAAGTGCTAGTACTTGTAAGGAGACATCTGCTTCCCCCAAGCAATTGTACATTTTAACCTAGCCTGTGCCTGATTCTGTAGACTTTTTCTCAAATCGCACCACCTAGTGGTGACACTACAGCAGACACAAGGTGACGTCAGAGAAAAGAGACAGGCACTCACACTGGAAGAAATAAAAGAAAAAAAAACAAGGTGATCATTGAAAATAAATTTTCATTTCTGTGGTGTACAAGTTCTGTTCACTTTTTTCCTAGAGTACATCGCCACGCGACTGAGACCTTAATGGTCCCGAAAACACTCAGGTGACTTCAGGTAATCACACATTGAAAAGGCTCCTTTCAAAACAGAACAATAACATCACTGGCTTTTAATCCGCAAATGTAAACATCACCAAACATTTTTTTTGAAGAAAAAAAAAAAACGCACTAATAAAGAGCACCAAATGCGTGGGTGCTAAAAAGGAATAAATTGAAGCTGAAAATATTAACACGACAGCATTAATAGTAGCACTGATTCCACCAGTGAAACATGCGTCTGTAGTCCCTGGGCACAGATGCATTATGGCAGCAAGATTACACATATAAAAGGGCAACAAAGCATTAGATTTAAAACATAAAGGAACAGAGGCTCAGAAACCCCGTTGATTTAAAAAAAAAAAAAATAACGAATGAAACAACCGATGTTGAATTTCAGCTTTTTCCTTCTAGTTCCTCAATGTTTTTCATTTCCCATACACTTCCCACCCGCGGCCTCAATTCTGGAAATTCCCCACACAGATATGAAAATATTGATCCCTCAAACACATCTGGTGTAAATATTGATTGAAGCCAAGTGTCTTGGGCCCGTCCTCCCGTCACCATTTAGCCTGGTTCTCCAGATATTTGCCTTCAGTGACAAGCGTTACTCCTGAAGTACACATTTTCTCTCAACAACATTTTCCCATTCGTAAAATAATACTGGTAAAGTCACACTCGTACAGTAATACTGTTTTCTGATACGTCCTGATAGGGCTCTGCAGCACATCTAACCTGAACCAGTGCTGGATCTGAAAAAGAAAATGGAGACATGAGCCTTTGTGAATCAGTGTTTACAGAGAAAAGCCTCTCAACATATTTTACATGCATGGTATTGTCAAGGTATTTTAACAGCACGCCCATACAAATGACTTTATTTATGAAAGCTATCGATAAGTAAAGCATAATAATCTGTTCTTTTTCCACCATGCATATCATTAAAAGTTAAACAAACACAATGCTGCATGTTTGAACTGTGGTACATATAAGCCTTATCTAAGCTCCTGTATCTGATAAACAATAACCATATATAATATGGCACAGATGCATATGTACAAGGAGATCATTGTAGAAGTTCAAAACATGCAGTGCTTGACAGCTACTCTGGGAAAGGTCGGTGACCGGTCAATTCCGTCTAAAGATGGGTCAGTAAAGCAATTGCTTCACTGGCCAGCAGGTGGCACTAAAAGTGAAATGTGAAATTTAATTGTGCAAAAACAAAACAAAACCAAACCAAAAAAACACAAGCAAAGTGAAACACTGCACCCCCCCCAAAGGAAATCACAGCAGCGTCAGCGTTTGCGTCCACAGCCAATAGCGGGAAAGATCAGACAGAAAGCAGAGGCGATGCAAGGCAGGGAAAGGACAGGAGACGCTCCTGGGCTCCGTGTGGGCGGGCGGCGACAGCATTCGCTAAAAACGCACTGCGTCTCCTGCGTCTACATGGCAGCGTTCGGCGCAGCTGGCAGCAGGGAACTTACCTGCGTTTCATTAAGAGGCGTCACGCCCAGGGAAAATCTTCTAAAGTTCGACCTCGGGAGCTCCGGCGGCTGGGGAGGCAGCACATCGGCTAGTCCGTCGCGGGGAAAAAAAAAAAAAAGTACGCGCCGGTGTTTTCGGATCTAGCGACCGGCGAGCGCCGGCTACAATGCCGCGAAAGCGCTCCATTGGCCGAACCCTCCGAGGCGAACCCTCGGTTTCAGTCGCTGACCAATGGCAGCGGTGCGTTTCGCTCTGCGCAGGACGGATGCCGTTTGTGCAGCCGCATGCAGGCGCTGCCACACACACACACACGGTACAAGCGGGCAGACCACAAGCTGGCACACGGCAGCCAACCACGCCGACAACGACGACCGCCAGGGCGGGACTCGGACTTGTGACACGGCACGGCGTTTCTCATCTCTTAAACTCGTCTCGTCGTAGAAAGCTATGACGAGAGGAAACCATTCCCCCCCCCCCCCCATCCTCCGCCAAAGTCACGTGGTCTCGGCAATGAGGAATTGCTTACGAAAATGGCACCAATGAGCCATGTATCTCATAGAGCCCTGCTGTGCCTTATTTTTTTAATGGATGAGGTTGTAGGTTGTCATTTACATACAGCACACAATACTTTAACAGTCAGATAAAGCAGAGATCATACAGTAGGGCTACCAAGTTACAAGATGGACCCGTCCAGAGAACAAGACTCAGTGGGCATGTTCATTTGTGGGTCCGCCTTGACAGTGGGGGGGCCTGTGTATGGCTTGACTGAGGTACAGACCCAGCAAAAATGTGTAAACTAAAGCAAACGCTCGTGGCCTTAAGAAGTTCAGTGAGCTACCCTGTACAGTAAGGTCACAGTGGAGAGTCTGAAAGTGCAGTCTGAAAGTGTGCAGGAGTAGAAGAGGGCATCGGAGGGGTTACGGCATGGTAAAGGGAGTGTGTTAGTAGGGTTTGCAAATCCTGATATTTTTTTGTTCCCGAATACAGGGGTAAGATGAAGGACGAATCAGAGCATTCGTGAGTTCAGATAACTTCACAAATTGTGTATTATTGCGTATTTAGCAGCATTTGCTCTGGAGAGCAGCTCTGAAACACTTAAGCCCATTGCCACAAGTGCTGACAGGAATTCATAAATGAAAAAACTTTGTTATTACATATAACAATAATGGTAAAATGAAATTTTAAACCAAACTGCTGAGTATCACAATTTTAAAATCAACTTGTGCTGATCTTTTTAATTTTTTTGCTATTATAGTGGACAATGAACAAATATTTTGCCATGTAATCCAAAAGATTATTGATTCTGTACTAAATTTCCCCAATATGACAATTTTTTTCAATGATGCGAGATGGGAAGAATTGTTTTTGTGGGATAGAGCAAACCCTACTAACCAGTCTGGCAGTGTGTGTTAGGAGAGAAGCGATTAGCAGAGTGCTGTGTGTGTGTGCGTGTATTTGTGTGTATTCGTGTGTGTGTGTGTGTGTATTTGTGTGTGGGTGTGTGCATATGTACAGCATGTGTGTGTGTATGTATGTGTGTGTATAGGTGTGTGTGTGTGTGTGTGCGCGTATGTACAGCTTGTGTGTGTGTGTGCGTGTGTGTATTTACAGTATGTGTGTGTGTATGTGTGTGTTTATGTGTGCATGTGTGTGCGTATTTACAGTACGTGTGTGTGTGTGTGTGTGTGTGTATTTACAGTATGTGTGTATTTGTGTGTGTGTGTGTGTGTGTGTGTACGTATTTACAGTATGTGTGTATTTGTGTGTGTGTGTACGTATTTACCGTATGTGTGTATTTGTGCGTATGTGTGTGTACATATTTACAGTATGTGTGTATTTGTGTGTGTGTGTATGTATTTACAGTATGTGTGTATTTGTGCGTATGTGTGTGTACATATTTACAGTATGTATGTATTTGTGTGTGTGTATGTATTTACAGTATGTGTGTATTTGTGCGTATATGTGTGTGTGTTTGTGCGCGTGCTCTCTGGCGCCGCCCTGCTGACGCACCTGCTCCCCTGCAGCTGCTCCAGCTCCCCCGCCAGCTTGGCGCTGTGCTCCTGCTCCTCCTGCAGGCGCCTGCGGAGCGCCCGCAGCTCCTGCTGCGCCTCCACCTTGATGTCGTTGGCCACCACCACGGCCGTCTGCAGGTCGGCCTGGAAGCGCAGCCACTCCTCCGTCTCGTCCTGGAGGGTCAGAGGTCACATGTCTGAACGCTGACTCATGGGTAATGAATGCAGGGCACCAGGCCATACATTGACTAGTGTTTGGACGGCACGTGTTTCTTCAAAATATCGGTGCACAAGCCCTGTCTTGCTCCCATACTGAAGGGGCCACTCAATACTTCCAGCCTTTTGAAATAAATAAAAAATATTGAAGTTTGAGCTAAAAAAAATAACGTATCTTTTTTATATACACACAACATTAAGAGCACTGTGGACTCAATGCTGTATGAATGAAGAAATCACAAACACATTTAGTTAAGGGAAACTTGTAATGGGAGTGGACTGAGTAGCCCAGAGTTCAGTGAAAAGGTTTTAATCAGTCTTCACCGTCAACACAAGCTGACGACAAGCTGTTGTCAATACAAGTACATATGTATAAACTGGCGTAATGTAAAATGTGCTTCGTGCGTGCGTGCGATCCAAAGGATCAAGGGGAAGGGTTCTACCTTCATCTGCTTGCTCAGAGCTTTCAGCTGCCTCTCCAGTTCAAACTTCTGCTCCTCCAGCTTCCTGACTTTATCTGCAGACACACATTTGTGACGCAGTCATGAGAAACACCGTCATCGGGCCTTATTGCAAGCCACTGACACAGATCAACAAACAACGATCACTCATGCTGATAAAAAAATAAAATCTGAGTACTGAACATACTGGCCCAAAATAAGTTTCGAGCATTACCCATTGAGATAGGACAGGGCACTGTGTCGCGCACTTTTGCTGAGTTTGAATGAAATCCGGGCAGCATTTGAATATCATAAATCTTTGTGATGTGACAGCCACTTCAGTGAAGCAGGGCACTCTCCCTATAAGAGCATCTGTTTCTGTTCAATGTTATTCTTTAGAGGGCTTGATTCTAACAGGCAGTGTTCTGCACTGTCAGTGAGGGGAGGGACAGGCCTGTCAGAAAAGCATTATGTGCACTGGCTGGGGCTTGATGGGATAATTCCTCCTCATAACTGTGTGTATCCACTGCGGCAGATCAGCGCCCAAATCCGCCAAGGCTCGTGTCTGCTCGTCATTGGCGGGAAGGGCATGGACTGGCAGCTTCTGCGGGCCAGATGCCAGTCACCGCCCTCCGCGATGAAGCTCGCCAGCGCCAGCTTCTTACTTTGGTGCTCAGCGCGTAAACGAATGGATGTGCATTTCAGTCCAGAAGGTCAAGTGGCCCTCATTAGTCATGACTGTCACAGCTGAGAGTCAGGGCCATTAGACAGACTTATAATGCAAGGTTAAGTGCCACAGTGCTCAGGTTCAGCAGTTTGACCTGAGAGAGGTGCGGGGCGGTGGGGCTGCCGGCCGGGCCTGTGCCTGTGACGCTAAAGAGCCGGGGAGCAGGGGGAAGCTTACTCTCCAGGTCCAGGATGGTCTGGTTGGTGTGGAGCCGGACGGCCCTGTGCTGCTCCACCTGGTCCTCCAGCTCGAAGATGGTGTCCTTCAGGTCCTTCACCTGCGTCTCCTTCTCCTGGATCCGCTCCTCCAGGCTCTGCACACTGCTGCTGCGGTCCTGCTCCTGCTGCTCGCTGTGCTCCTGCAGCCGCTGGCAGTCCGCCTCCGCCTGCACACACACACACACACGCACGCACGCACGCACACACACGCACACACGCACACACACGCACGCACGCAAGCACGCACAAACACACACACACACACACACACACACACAAACACACGCACACATACACACACACACACATGCGTGCACGCACACACACACGCACGCAAGCACACACACATGCACACACACACACAAACACACGCACGCATACACACACACATGCACGCACGCACACACACACACACACACGCATGCACACACACATGCACGCACGCACACACACACACACGCACGCAAGCACACACACACACACACACACACACACACACGCACACACACACACACACACACACACACACGCATGCATACACACACACATACACACACATATGTGCACACACACGCACACACACACACACATACACACACATATGTGCACACACACGCACACACACACACACACACACACACACATTCATTCGTGCATCAACACACACAGAAAGAGAAGCGTCTCACCACCTGCAGTTCTACAGCAGTTACCCACACCCTGGCTAGCTGCACTCAGGCAACTACACAAAGTGCAACATCTGGCCACATGAGTAAAGGGCTATTTCCTGCCTGCCTGAAAAGATTTAATAAAAACAATTTCACAAGACAAAGTACTTATGAGGACTTAGTTTCCACACTGTAGAACAGGTCAGGTTACCTATGTCTGGCCAAAAACATACAGAGGAATATTAATGATAATAAGGTGGCCTCAGGCCACAATACTGGAGTAAACTGCCAACTAGTAACACTCAGACATCACCTGCCACTTCACTCTAACCACGCTGTGTGTAACTAAAAGCAGCTTAAATCGATGGTAAAATGCGGCATCCCTCCACTGTCAGTGCAGAAAGGGAGAATAAAATGCCCCTGCTAGGACAATCCAACCAAACAGCAGCTATTTCAGCTGCCGACCAAAACAAGGTTAATAGAACGAGGGGACATAAATGGAACTTAGCAAAAAGTAAATTACATACAGGCATTAGGAAGAATTTTTTCACGCAGAGAGAAGTCAACGTGCGGAATAGCCTGACAGGTCACATAGTTGAGGCAGAAACTCTGGGGATTTTCAAGACTGGGCTTGATGCGGTGTTAGATACTATCTAGTCTGTAGGTAATCAGAGCACTAATTTAGTCGGGAAAATGGCAAGCATTGTTGGGCTGAATGGCCTGTTCTCATCATTATGTTATGTTAAGGTTTTCAGTTTGTCTGCTCAACCAGGAGATGGCGCTGTGTTTTCACAGGCATGTACTCCACACGGGCCTGTATTACACAGAGCGCATCCACGCTTCCAGCACACAGACGGGAAATACTATCTGACAGAACTGGGTTTCGCAGAATTTGGCTTCTGCGGGTCAATAATTTATTTAGACCAAAAGTATTTAGTCATAGGAGCCACACAGATAAAATATTAGGCTAATTATAGGCCCATTTAATGCTAAATACATGTCACAAATACCGCGGATATCTCCAATAAATGATGTTGTACATCAACTTTTTGAGACTATGGTATGACCACAGGAGGAAAGGTCCACTGTTACATAGCCCAACAAGACCTCTTATCTTCATCAACAACCGCAAGCCTTTATTACCACCTACATACACAGAATTATAGGTAAACCTTCAGGCAGCGAGCTAATCGACTCCCACGGCAGCTAGCATGTCCGGGCATGCAGTTATCAATCTGTACAGTCATGCATTCTCACGCACTGTAACACACACACAGTAAATATGATTTGCTATTAGGCTAAAGTACACAAAGGTGTGAACTAGCCACCATTCAAAGTATATCCACAGTTTTTCTAAAAAGGCAAACAGAAAGTTCTAAATTTCAAACATCAAGGGGAAAAAAACAATTGAAATGTATGTTTTAACGGTGGAAATGTACTCCCCTGTGTGTCTGTTGAGCCAAGATGGCTGATGCTAGGTTTCATTTGCAGGCCTGGCCGTTTCACAGAAAGGGAAGTGAGAAGTGATAATCAGTGAGGTGCCGATATACTGCTGCTGGACGGGGGCCTGATCCCCGTCTCTCTCTCTCTCTCTCTCTCTCTCTCTCTCTCTCTCTCTCTCTCTCTCTCTCTCTCTCTCTCTCTCTCTCTCTCTCTCTCTCTCTCTCTCTCTCTCTCTCTCTCTCTCTCTGCTCTCGGCCTGCTCGTCACCTACCGCCCCGCCCCCCCCTCCTTGTTCTCCAGACACAGTCCAGCATTGGAACCCTGAGCTTCTGACCAATCGCTGTGCAGCGCCAAACGGGAACCGCAGCCATGACATCATGCGTCACTCAGCCACACTTCTTCCCTCTTTGACTTCTCTCCCCATCTGGAAACTGGCGACCGCGCGTCTCGATTTGCTCCGGTGCCACCGGCGGACCGACGCCAGGGGGCGCCGCGGCAGAGGCAGGCGCGCTCGCCGACCGTTTTACACCCTGCAGGCCACGCAGCGGTACTGCACCCAGCACTACTGCACAGACCAAACACCTGCTGGAGGAGCGCTAATCTCACTGATAACTGGTAGCCTGCGGGTACCTGGCACGTTGGCGGGTGAAGCTGAAGTGAGCTAAGTATGTACCAGCGACCTGAGGAACTCTGCCAAATTTCACCTGGAACAAGGCCAACGATGCCCTGTTCCGGCTGACTCCCAGCTGCAGTTGGCCAATGCCACAGCAGAGATTCCAGTCTGTGTCTATTGGGCCTACCCTGGTTACAGTGAGTACTAAATGAGCCAATAGGGATGATCTATTCTGTCATAGAGAGGGGAGGGGTTTAAAGACATACAGTACACCAGGGCAGCCACTGACCTCCACAAAGCCTGTCTTCAAGCACCAATTAAAACATTACATGAGCTGAGTAAAGGGAATGTAATTAGTAAGGGGACGCGAGCATGCAGTCCCAGAACACAGTCCCACGCTTGCTTCGGGATGCTTGCTTTGCCCCCTTCTTCCATTTCAGGAGCTGGAAGGTCCGACATGCGTATTTCCCAATCCTCTCTGTGAAGAGCCTAAGTAGGGGCGATATAGCTCAGGAGGTAAGACCGATTGTCTGGCAGTCGGAGGGTTGCCGGTTCAAACCCTGCCCTGGGCATGTCGAAGTGTCCTTGAGCAAGACACCTAACCCCTAACCTCTAACTGCTCTGGCGAATGAGAGGCATCAATTGTAAAGCGCTTTGGATAAAAGCGCTATATAAATGCAGTCCATTTACCATTTACCATTTCCCTAACCCAGCGAATAAGGGCGAGCCCAGGTCCGGGGCCCGGGCACGTCATCGCCCTCCCTTTCCGGAACTTTCTCCACGAGCCGCGGCCCCGACTCCTCCGCGGTGGAAAATGACTCACGCCTCCGCAGCTTTCTCTCTCTTACCGAGTCCTCATTTTCTTTTCGTTGACAGAATCGTTACAGCTTAGCTCTGCCCCCCCCTCCCGCCCCCCCCCCCAGTTGGATGGAAGAGCAGACAGAGCGGCCAGCTCACGCTGACTTCCCCAGAAAAAGCAAAAAAATAAAATAAAATAAATAAAACGAGTAAATAAATTTTGCGAGAGCAAAGCGCGGCGCTGACTGCGAGCCGCCAGTCTAAGCGGATCCATGTGTGGGTGACGGGCGGGGGGCCAGGCCTGTCGTACCGCTCCCGGTGCCTCCTCCCGCCCCTTTGAGTCACGCGCTCCGTCCGGCCGCCCTGGGCCGCGGGGGACCACCTGTACCCCACGGCAACCCGGCCCCGCCCCCCAAATCGGCGGCTGGGTAACGGCCACCAATCAGAGCCAAGAGCTCCCCGCGGCTACTGCCATATAAGCAAACGGAGCGGACGCGGCTCTAAGAGCAGTTCTGGAGCTGTTAAATGCTAACAGATAGCATTCCCACTGCCACGAGGGCAGGGGAGACGATTCTGACAGCGCAGGAGGGCCTTGCTCAGCGCACGAATACAACACACGAATTGGTCGCCCCCGGTGATTGGCATGAAAAAGGGGTGTTGCTCAGTGCATGAATACTACACAGGGATTGGTCGCCCTCTGTGATTGGCATGAAAAAGGGGTGTTGGTCAGTGCACAAATACAACGCAGGGATTGGTCGCCCTCGGTGATTGGCATGAAAAAGGGGTGTTGGTCAGTGCACAAATACAACGCAGGGATTGGTCACCTTTGGTGACTGGCCTGGAAAAAAACAACTACACGAACGCAAAGATGCAACATAACTGCTGCATTTGCAATGTTCACAAGTTAATGTGAAAGCAGAAGATGGGGACTGAGGTCAGTTCCATCTTAAATCAAAGATACAGCATAGAGGCATGGTGCTCAATGGGCTATAAAAGTGAAATTAAACTTGACAAGGTGCTCTCTGGGAGGAAAATAGGATACAGGGGGGGAGGGATTCAGTCAGGTTAGGAGATTCATCAATCGAAAAAGGCCCATAATTAACACTTTGAAGAGTAGTCAGTGTTCTAGAACTCCATTGCATTACCAGCAGTGATTCTGACATCAGCATTTGAATGTTTAGTCGAGAACATTCTAATCACACATTTGTGATTTTACAACTTAAAGGGGCGAGTCTGAGAATTTTTCAATCGATTAATGGAATTTCGATTCATTTCCTCAATTGACTGAACTGGAAGTGAACCTGACCCAAACGCTGGCGAGGCCGCTGTGGGCGCGGTTCCCCCACCGTCCCGAGGACGGCCATTAATCCGCGAGCGACGCTCGAGCCCGCGGCCTTCCCCAGCGACCCAAAAATAAAAACGCACGGTCACGCCGAGGCCCGCCGCGCCGGGACGTCCGCAGGGCCCGCGCGCCGCGGCGTGACATCGGCCGTGTGGGAGGGGCCGGCGGGCCCAGAGTTTCCCGGATCCCCCCGCCCCCCCCCCCCCAGCACGCGTTTCCGCTTTGTGCGCTAATATTAGCCGCCGGGGCGCATCATCGCTCAGGCTGGAATGCTCCGGCCCCCGCTGGCGTTCCATCCAAATCTCTCTCGGCCCCAGGGGGGGGACAGACGGTAAACAGGCCCCTTCCTCCCCGGCTCCGGGAAGGCTTCGGGGCGCACGCCGATTACTGGAACAGAGGCCCGGGACAACCGCCCCTACCAGAGCTATCGGGGTCACACTCTGGGTGACTCAACATGGGACGGTGTGCTCACTCTGGGTGTCTCTCCATGGGACGGTGTGCTCACTCTGGGTGTCTCTCCATGGGACGGTGTGCTCACTCTGGGTGTCTCTCCATGGGACGGTGTGCTCACTCTGGGTGTCTCTACATGGGACGGTGTGCTCACTCTGGGTGTCTCTACATGGGACGGTGTGCTCACTCTGGGTGTCTCTACATGGGACGGTGTGCTCACTCTGGGTGTCTCTACATGGGACGGTGTGCTCACTCTGGGTGGCTCTACATGGGACGGTGTGCTCACTCTGGGTGACTCTACATGGGACGGTGTGCTCACTCTGGGTGTCTCTACATGGGACAGTGTGCTCACTCTGGGTGTCTCTACATGGGACGGTATGCTCACTCTGGGTGTCTCTACATGGGACGGTGTGCTCACTCTGGGTGTCTCTACATGGGACGGTGTGCTCACTCTGGGTGTCTCTACATGGGACGGTGTGCTCACTCTGGGTGTCTCTCCATGGGACGGTATGCTCACTCTGGGTGTCTCTACATGGGACGATGTGCTCACTCTGGGTGTCTCTCCATGGGACGGTATGCTCAACCAAGAAACAGACTACATCAACGGAACCTATGCTGGTTCATTTTATGTAGTCCCTATGGTGGTTCATACAGTGCTGCAACGTAGCCTAATGGGTACGGTCCATCTGCCATAAAGGGCCAGTCGGTGAGATGGAGGATCAGTCACTGCCAAACCTACACTTGACACATTCACAGGTGGGACATGGGGTGGATAAGCAAAGTACTGTACAAGTTAGGGTCACTTTCATTTCAATTCAGTCAATTCACAAAATGAACTATAATTGAATTAATTAAATGAAATAAAAACCTCATGGGACATTACTGGTATTTCCAGTTCATTCCACCCTTTGAAGAGTAAGTTCTTTGGAATGTTTTTTCTAAACTTTTTCAAAGTTAGTGTTCTAGAACTTCATTGCTTTCCGTTACCAGCAGTGATTGTGACATCAGCATTAGAATGTTCAGTTAAGAACATTCTAATCACATATTTGTGACCTCACAGCTTGAAGGATTAATTGACTGAATTGAAATGGAACTGACCAAAGCTCTGGGGTGATGATGCCCAGCTGAGGGGCTGCTGGGACCCACCTTGGCGAGCAGCCCCTGCACGCGCTCGGTCTCGGCGGCGGCCTGCGCCAGCTCCTGCCTCAGCTCGCCGCAGCCCAGCTCCAGCCGCTCCTTGTCGGCGTGGGCGGCCTTGAGCAGGCCCTGCAGCTCCGTGCTGTCGCTGGCGCTCTGCATGGCCTTCAGCTCCTGCACCTTCTGCCGCTCCGCCTCCACCTGCGCCCGCAGCCGCCCGCTCTCCGCCCGCAGCGCCTCCCCGGAGGCCCGCACCTCCTCCAGGGCCCGGCCGGCCTCCCCGCCGGCCTCCTGCTCCTTCTCCAGCCGGCCCTGGAGGAGCTCCTTCTCCTCCCTCAGGGTCCGGACCAGCGCCTGCGCCTCCTGGTGCTCCTTCTCCAGGGCCCTGAGGCTGCCGGACAGCTGCTGCTGGATGTCCACCAGCTTCTCCCTCTCGAAGCGCGAGCTCTCCACCAGCTCGCCGTAGCGCTGCTCCAGCTCGGCGGCCCGGGCCGCCCGGGCCTCCGCCTCCTCGCTCTTGGCCTGCTCCTGGAGGCGGGCGAGCAGGGCCTCGTTCTTCTGGGCCAGGAGCTCCACGCGCTCGCGCTGCTGCTGCAGGGAGGTCTGCAGGAGGCCCTTCTCCTCGGCCAGGCGCTCGTTCTCCGCCGTCAGCTCCTGCACCACCTGCTGCTGGTCCGAGAGCTCCTGCAGGGTGGCCTGGAGCTCCTCGGCCGTGCTGTGGTGGCTCTCCTCCATCTTCTGGATCTGCTCCGTCAGGCACTCCACCGACAGGTCCCGCCCCCCCAGCGAGCGCCGCCCGTCGCCCCCGGCGCCCCGGCCCGGCCCCCCCGCCCCGCTGCTGGCCGAGTCGGACCTGGAGGGGATCTTCTCGAACTCGGAGGAGTCCGGGGACGGGGAGCCCTTGGTGATGTCGCTGCCGGAGGAGGCGGAGGCCTTGAGCGGGCCGTCGCCGTTGGCGGCGTCCGGGAGGACCCCGTTGAGCGAGGGCTTGGCGGGGCTGGCCAGGGAGGCGGGGGAGGAGGCGCCGGAGAGCGGCGAGCGCTCCAGCGACAGCAGCTTCTCCTTCAGGGCCTGGTTCTCCTCCCGCAGGGCGGCCAGCTCCCGCTGGAAGCGCCCGTTCTTCTCCCGCAGCGAGCCCACCAGCGCCCGCACCTCGGCCGGCTGCGCCTCCAGCACCCCCCCGGCCGGCTCGGGGGGCCCCTCGGGGGACCCGGCGTCGGGCGGGGCCCGGCCCCGGCAGCGCTGGAGCTCGGTGCGCAGCTTGCTGATCTCGAACTCCTTGGCCTTGGCCTCGGCCAGCAGCTCCTTGACCTGGCACTCCAGCAGGGCCTTGTCCCCGCCGGCCTCGCCGTCGGCTTTGGGCTTGTGGGGGGCGCGGGTGTGCTTGGCCAGCGAGGAGAGCCCCGAGGCGCTGGCGCTGGGGATCATCTTCTTGGGGCCCGCCGAGCGCAGCTGATCCCGCAGGGAGACCCTGTCTCTGGTTATGGTGGGGGCCATGTCTTTGGGGGCGGGGATCCCGGACTTCTTGGCCGATGGGACCCCTGCAAAGTCAAATCAGAAAAGCGCTGAAGTCAGGACCGTCGTTTCTGAGACCGCGTCTGATTCTTTTCAGCACGAACAAAAGACATTAACCGCTGGGAATCTGCCATGAACCTGCTGGGATGGTCTGCACGCATGCAGAACAAAATATTTAGCAACCGCTAAACCCAGGACCGTGATGTAAGCTGGCTGGGGGCAGATCTGGCTTGTGTTCACGGAATGCGGCAAACTACAGAGCAGGAGAATGAAATGATATGGGACAGCAGCTTACTGCTGTATCTGATGGTCTGATGAAAAAAAAAAACAATAAAGTTTTTTTTTTAAAAATAACACGATAAACGATGGCACGGAGCGCAGCGGTTTAACTGAACAGTAAATCTAACGTGACTTTCAAAATGCAGGGAATTGTCGGGAATCCCAAGCCGCGTCATAAAAACAATGCGATTTTTTGAAAGTAGACAAAAACAAAACAAAGAAAACAAACAGTTTTTTAGAAACATTTTCCAGTCGTATTATGACTGTACATTGAACGCTGTCCAAAATCCTGATAGTACTGGGAACACAGTGTAAACAGGCCCAGTGTCATTACAGAACTACGGCCACAGAGACTACCACGTATTGAATACAGTAGCTCTAGAACCTTCCGTGCTTGAATGAATGATTGAATGGAAGCTTTTTCTGCAGTGAAAGCATAGCACAGAGACTTGGGGATCTGGCATTTGAATGGCATTAGTGTGGGCACGACACCCTTTGCTTTCCAGAACCTTCTGCATTCGAGGCATGCAGTGGAGCCCCACGTGAGCAGGGCCTTTCAAAGGTTTATTGTTTGTTTTTAAATAATCAGCAATCGGCACAAACACAGGGGGTCTTATTTCCATCATGACAAAGGGCTGGCACAGGGAACGCAGTGGTACAGAGCACAAAGGCGGCACTGTGTGTGTGTGTGTGTGAGTGTGTGTGTGTGTGTGTGTGTGGTGTGAGTGTGTGTGTGTTTGTGTGTGTGCGTGTGTGGTGTGACTGCCTGTGTATGTGTGTGTGTGTGTGCGTGCTTGTGAAAGACAGTATGTGTGTGCGCATGCGTATGTGTCTGTTGGTGTTTGCATGTGTGTTTATGCGTGTACGTGTGTGTACTTGTGTGAATGTGTGCGTGTATGCACGCGCATGTGTGTGTATGAGTTTGTGTGTATTTGTGTGTGTGTGTATTTGTGTGTGTGCGTGTGTGAACCAAAGCCAAATGTGCCACAAAGTCAGCCCAGTCTGGGACTGGAGATAGCGGGCGACCTGCCTGGTGAGATCAGCGCGAGTCGCACACAGCCGCCTCATTTCAAATGGAGATCTCACCCCCCCTCCCTCTCCCCCCTGCCCCCCCTCCCTCTCCCCTCCCAGAGGCCCTTTTAACCGTCTCCCATTGACATCCACTGTGTGGAGACTATCGCTCTATTGTACGGGATGCGGGCTGCCTCGGTGCATTCCTCCGGCCCGAGAGTGGTCCTGCATACTTAACTTACCATGTTTCCAACTATAAATCACCAGCGCTCAACAACAGACGGAACTCATTTACATAAGCACACGGGCTACAGGAGTCACTGCCCAACATCGCTAACACGTATTTTGAGGGGGGGAAAACACGTTTATTCGATTAATGAGAAATTTTGCATTGACTGCGCACCAAAGCCTTGAGTCAGTCGGCACATCGCGCCACGCTAAAGCTAGCGACGAACAAAGGGAAGTTCGCATTTAATTCTGAGCCAGAGTTGAGGACGCGTTTTAATCGAATCCAGGCCCGAATCGCGCAGCTTGTATGAAGATATGGGCTGAATTAGGAGCCCAAGTACTCTTGGGAAAATTCAGCGAATGTGATGTGAGGCACTTCGGGGACTGTGGCACAGCATACACTGTGAAACCCTTACTGAAGCAGTGCAGCTAACCCCAGCAGGCTGGCTCAGCACTTTGGATCATTTAGACATGGTCTGCCCTGCTGTGAGAATCCCCTTTGGAAACAAACAGCTCCAGGCCAGACCAGCTGTGTAAGTGCCACTTAATCAAGGGAACAGGAACCTCATATTGACATGTTGCATATAGATAAGTGATATTTAATCATCCACAAGAGTTATCACTTACTTGAACATAAAATACTGTAATTTCTCATTAACTGGATGTGAACGCACAAATGGAAGAGCTCATGCACACACATACACAACAAACACACTACACACACGCACACACATACACTACACACACGCACTACACACACTAGACACACACACACACATACTACAAACACACGCACACGCACTCACTCACTCACACACACACGCATACTTGTCTTGCTCAAGGGCAAACACAGTACACACACACACACACACACACACACCCAAGCGTATGCATGTGCTATCTCTCAGGGTGAGTCTTTTTTTAGGCCTGTGAAGAAGAATAGAGGGTGTGGCTGGAGATGCCGGCCTGTGGTCTTCCCCAGCCCTACGCGGGGCCGAGATGACCTTACAGTTCCTGAGCAGAGCAATCAGTGGCAACTTCAGCCTTTGAAATGACGCCCAGGCCATTTAAATGGGAGGGAGCACAGGCGGGTCAAAGCCTATTTCAGGCCGTACGCATGAAATATAGCCCCACGCCAAGAGGACCAACCCTGTCCTTGGGATGAGAGCCAAAAACCAAGTCAATTCGTTCTTCCTTCCAGAGACTTCATTTGCTTTATAAATATCGAAGAGACATATCGGCAAATGGGGAGGGCTTGCGAAAAGATGGCTACAATGTTCTGACCGAGCTCCAGATATTTTGTTAGGCGCTTTAAATCAGGGTGAAGAGAGGGAAGCTGACGGTCAAGAACGCATCGTTTCCTTCTGAGGAGAGAGCAAGCAGCTACAGAGCTTCACTGAACGCAGTCAGCCAGTCCTATCAGTGAGACGAGGGCCCCCGTCCATTACATTACATTACAGGCATTTAGCAGACGCTCTTATCCAGAGCGACTTACACAACTTTTTTACATAGCATTTTACATTGTATCCATTTATACAGCTGGATATATACTGAAGCAATTTCGGTTAAGTACCTTGCTAAAGGGTACAACGGCAGTGTCCTACCCGGGAATCGAACCTGCAACCTTTCAGTTACAAGTCCAGTTCCTTACCCACTGTGCTACACTCCGTCCGTCTAACCGCAGCACGCTTCTCACTTCACCGCTAACCGCAAATTTAAAGTAGCGTCAGTCGGGCGGTCTCCGAAATGATCAGAAATGTGGCGAAAGTCGTTGAAAAGCGACCGCGGTGCGAAGTTAACCGCGGTGCGGTCACAGCGACCTCCGACCCAGTTCTGGGGCGGAGGCGGAGGGAGGATCTCCGTCACTTCTCCCTCGCCCTTCATCTCGCCCCCGACGTGTTTCATTAGCGGCGGACAGAATAAAAGCCACATGTTCCACAGCGTGGTTTCGGGAACAGTCTCTCCCTCTCTCTCTCCCTCTCTCTCTCTCTCCCCCTCCTATCTCTCTCTCTCTCTCTCTCTCCCTCTCTCTCCCTCTCTCTCTCTCTCTCCCTCTCTCTCTCCCTCTCCCTGTCTCTCTCTCTCTCTCTCTCTCTCCCTCTCTCTCTCCCTCTCCCTGTCTCTCTCTCCCTCTCTCTCTCTTTCTCTCTCCCGCCATTACATCAGTCAAAGTCATCGGCGTGCCTGAACACTGAATCACTGCTCGGCTTTCAGAGAAGGAGATGAGGCATTCCAGGGGCCCTTCGGTCACCATGGATGTTTTAAACCACTGATCTGCGCCCCTGACGTACCCCAAAGAACACCTACACCCCACACGGCCACTACCCTTAAGAATATGGAACATACTGCAATATACTGGACTGAAAATATAATTATAAATATATATATATCAGCGATGCTTGTTTTTAAATAATCCAAATATCTGAAAGCAGCAATAACTTGTGTATTTGCCCATATATTGTGGGAAAAGAGTAGCAATATTTGGAGATATTCTATTTCCAATGCATTTTCAGTTTATCTATGAAGACATGGAGCATAACCAGCTATCACAAAACCTTCTCGCAACGCAGCTGCCATGCGGTGGCATGACATTGCGGTGACACCGTGAGAAGGTTTAGCGTTAGCCGCAGACCCCCCCTGCTGCAACGCCCGTCAGAGGCGGGCGGAGGGGTTGGGCCTCGCCCGCGAGCCGGAGGCGACGGATTGGCGGATGGCGGCGGCTGCTGGGTGCGATAGGCCCCGGGCCCGGTACTAGCCCCCGCCGCCGAGCGCCGAGACAACGACGGCTCGATGGCAGCCAATCAAATGATAAATGCTAGCGCGTGGAAGTCGCGGGCGTGTGCGGTAACGCCTGTATGTTTTACAGATTGACCCTGATAAAATCTCCTGGCAAGATGTCCTCCCCGCCGTTAATGCGATTTAATGCGATTCAGAGTTCTTATGAAAAACGCTTTTATGTGCCCCGTATGTTTATGGTCTCAATGCAGTCTAACTGATTGTAAGAGAACTACGCTCCCATTCGAATCGCCTGCAGGTGATGTAACAGTGCATTTCCATATAAATAGAGCACATTTACCCATTCACTACCCCAGCTATTCACACCCACTATCTATACTCTATAAGGCACTGCTATTACTCTCAAAGGCAGCCCGTGTTAGCATGCTCCATAACCACCCGCGAATACACAGGAACTTCTTATAAGCCGGGGGACAAACGCTTCCTGCCTTCGGAGATATCTCCCGTGACCCGTGCTGGCCTCCGACAGACAGGGCCCTCCATTCTCAGGAGCGATGGAGGGTGTCTCCGGCTCGATTTAAACACGTCCTTCGCCGACGGCGCTCTCGTCGTGGACGTGGCCCCCGGCCCCCGGCCCCCGGCTCGGGGCTCCCGCTGAATGGGTTCTGTGGAGCGGCGTTGCCGGGACGCGGTAAATCAAGCGGCAGCCGGACGGGGGGGGTCTGAATGCTCTCCAAAGGTGTCCCCCGTAAACCGGCCAATCCGCAGGCGGCTCCCGCAGGCCGAGCCGTACCCCGATGCCTTTCATAAATCCGCTTTCAGGCACGCAAAAGAAAATTATTTCTCCCCCTCCTCGTGGAAGTTCTCAGTGGGGTTTTAGTACCTCAGGTCCATAACACAGCAAAGCTTTTGTGCAGAAATATATGAAGCAATCTGTTTTATGAGTTGTCGGAGCATCATTTTGTTTTTACCCCATTCGCCCGCGCTCTGCAGTTAGCTCTAAATGTCGCCACGCAGATATGACAAGGATTATTAACGAGGAGGATCGGTAGGTCATTATTAACGAGGAGAATCGTTAGGTGATTATTAATGAGGATCGTGAGGTGTGGCCCAACTGACCTTAACTGCAACTTCCCATCTGTAATCTAATTGAATTCCAATTAATTCCATGTGAATGCAGTTGCTTATTAGAGGAAAGATCTAGTCCGCAGAATAACTTATCACTGTATTGTTCTCAGATTTACTGCCTTTAATATCATGACCTGGAATACCTGCTAAATTGTTTTTTTTAAGGATTTACTCTCAGTTAAATAAATCTAGCAGGAGACATAAATGCACGTGGAGGTCTAAATCCCGGTTGGGCTGGTTCTCCGCGCCTTATGAAGTTTGCCGTCGGTGATTTAGCGCGGTGGGGTGACGCGCGGGAAGGGATCGCCAAGCTGCCCGCGTTTCGGGTGTCGGTGCGAGACTCCGACAGGGGGAAGGAAAGGGAGGACAGCGGAGCGCCGTCCCGCCTCAGCGCCGCAAAGAATTTCCTCCCGCCCGCCGCGGGGACGCGTCGCCCAATATTTTCCAGCCGGGTGGACAGTGCGTACAGACAAACAACGTCAGCCCTTCTACCCGAGAGAGAGAGAGAGAGACTCTTTCCCTCTCTGAGCATTTCCTGTTGTCCTCCCATTGGCCGGGATCGGGACGCAAACGGCCTTTTCCGCGCACGGGCGGCGCGACGTCCCTCCCCAGCGGCGAGGGAAGACGAGCGGGAGTTTCCGTCCGCGTCGGCAATGGCGGCGCCGCTCGGAGCGGCTCGAATCGGGGAAGCCGTCGCGGCCGCCGGAGTCCGGGAGGAGCACTGAACCGCAACCCTTCCCCCTGAATCAGAGGGGATGTGATCGCCCCAGAACCGCACAGGAAACCAGCCGCGACCGAAAGGTCTCGCCCCCCTCAAGTGAGGACGCGCTGCAGGATAACACTTGAGCTGTCGTGGATTCCGTTCCCAGAAACCACGCCGATTAAGTTTTTGCCAAACGTTTTTTCCCCCTGAAATTGGCCCCGCATTCAGATTCCCCCCTTTATCATCCACGGATAGTCCTCAATGGCCCTGCAGAGGAAATGTAGGCCTCTTCTCGCTCACTAAACGACTGTCCGGGCCCCTGTGAAAAGCTAAAGTATCGGCTATAGGGAGGAAATGACATCATAAGGGAATTCATCTCTACTGTGTGGATCTGCAGATTCTATTGACCCGGTGCTGATTTAAAGCCTGAGTTATTCGATACATTTTATGACCACAGCGGGGTGTAAAAGACATGCCGATGCATTACAAGGGGATTTAAACAGCTTCCTGTCTCCTTCAGGCAATGCTAACTTTGGAAGCACTTGCTGCGCGAGGTACTGATTTGTGTAGCGTAAGAGGCAGAACCGCTTTGGGGTTCCAACGGCGGATGAGAAATGCGTGTAAATCACAGAGAAGCAGGAGGGACCGGTGAACGCACGGAGGAGGTCTGCTGCTCTAATTTAACCGTTCGCAAAGGGCGTCGAGCGTTCTCGACCCAGGAGAGGGCCGCCCCGAGGATCTCGGTCGGCGCATGCACCCGGGAGAGAGAGTCCAGCGTCTGATTTGCAGGGCCTTAAAGCAAACAGGACCTTCCTTGTTCTGAGGTTTCACAAAACGTAGCGCGCCGCTGCCAAGCCTATCCGGCCGTTATCATGGAAACCGAACCCCAACCCTCGGCCGCGGATCTGAAGCAGCGATAGCCGCCGAGCTCACATAGCATCTGCGGCAGCTCCTGCCAGCGCGCATTGAACCCGTTTATCTCTGCTCAGACCGCTAACCGAAGGCGTATTCGTTTTTTACTTTAAAAGAATGCAACGAGGGCTTCTGAGCGGCCCGGTCGGTAAAGGTGGGCACCACAAGCACAGGCCGAGCCCCTCGTAGGCCTGTATTCAGCCTACAGCAGTCTTTAACACTGACTTACAAGTAAACGCAAGCACTACACTATTTCTTCATAGACTCAGTTTGGAGAGTTATTTTTAGCGATTGCTGTGTTTGTCAAGGAAAAAAAACTGAAATTTGCATTTGCAGCTTTGAAGTGTTGAAGTTAAGGACATAATATTGATTGAATTCCAGTCACTCTGTGGTTCGTTGCAAGACACGACAGGCTTTGCTCAACCAGGCGTGAGGTAGGCATATTTAATCAGTGCCTTGGGGTACAGCTGGCGCTAG
The DNA here is from genome assembly GCA_039654925.1 of Anguilla pacifica. Lineage (NCBI taxonomy): Eukaryota > Metazoa > Chordata > Actinopteri > Anguilliformes > Anguillidae > Anguilla > Anguilla pacifica. The sequence goes on from CM077292.1 coordinate 47,628,548, forward strand.
CTCCTCTGTAGTACTGTGAGGGCTGTCAGGTGTAAAACAGCTTTGGCCTGCAGCTGCGTGCATCATAGGGCGCTTGCACTGCAGTGCTTCGTTTCCAAGGGGGGGGGTTGGGGGGAGCAAATTAAGGAGGAAAAGAAATGGTGAAAAGATTTTCATGCAACAAAGAGAGCAAAGAAATCAAAGTCTGGCCAGCATTATTTGAGCCGGTGCGAACCCTGGTCCCAATCAAGGAGCAGCCGTGGCGTACGGGGGAAACGCCGGGCCGTTACCCCCCTGGGTAGGCAGCGCACGGCTGGGCGTGACGTCGGCCCTGTCTTTCGAGATTAAAAAACTGCGTCCTGGAAGATCCAAGAAGGCCGCGTATAAATAAGACGGGACGTCACGCGCGCGAGAGCGAGCGCACTAAGCGAAATTGAAGCGGTAAATCACCGTGAGAGGGAAGGGCCGTGGCTCTGATCGAAAGGGGCCCGACTCGCCCACTCACGGGACGGCCCGACGTTTCGACTCGTGACTCCCGAGGAAATGCGCACTGCACGGAGGCCATTACTTGATTACTCGGCTCCCGGGTGCTGCTCTGCACAAAATCGGAGGCGAGCAGAAGAGGGATTCTGTTCCTCAGAGATTCTCATCTTCATACTGCACAAACTCAAACTGAGATAACCACTCAATAATTTAAGATGCACGTCTTGAATCTTAATGCCCGACGCACATGTATCTGATAAGTCATTTTTTCTTTCTTTGGGCTTGTCGCTTAATGGGAAACTGAGTCATTTTTAGGTCACTTATGCCGGTAACTGTTGATGATAAAGAAGAAAATGCACTCTTTCCTCTTAACTGGCCTCGTGCCTGGACATGTTAAGAGAAGTTAGTGCACAGTCTTCTTTCTCCTTTAGTTCTGTACACTATTTAAATTACTGAACTGAACCATCTTCAGTGATGGAGTTCTCAGGTTAACAATATCAATGTTATGTCACTGCAAAAAATGAATGCATAATGACAAGACCTGGCCATTCAGCCCATCTAGGCTCATCATTGACATAGTACAGATTATAGAGAGTATCTAGCACTGTGTCAAGCCTGGACTTCAACAGCCCAAGGGCCTCTACCCCTTTTTGACATATCAAATATATGAATGTGTATCACTTTGAGATATAACAGACGTATGAATGTCTATCATTTTGAGATATAACAGATATATGTATGTCTATCATTTTGAGATATAACAGATATATGAATGTCTATCATTTTGAGATACAACAGATATATGAATGTCTATCATTTTGAGATATAACAGATGTATGAATGTCTATCATTTTGAGATATAACAGATGTATGAATGTCTATCACTTTGAGATATTTTAATGTCTATCATTTTGAGAGAGGATTCCACTATGAGTGACTTATCTCTGCAAAACACCCACGCTATTGCTGCATTACCAGAGAAATCACCTGATTTATTCTTCCCTAAAAGGGTGAAGGGTGATCCCGGAGAGCAGATCAAAGCAAGGGAAAATCAGATGACAGTGTTTACCGACGAAATGCTTCAATTAAGCCCCGCATGACAAAAATAAAACCCCAGAGAAAGACCCTGTCCGTCCCAAACAGCTGCAGGAGTTCTTCATCAAAATGAAAGGACTGACCTTGTTATTGTCTATGAATGCACGGTTTCCAGCTCATGATACAAGTCAGATAAAAACCCTAATCCACCTCTTACATCCTTAAGTATAATGGTCTCTCTTTGAGAATATGTGGTCTTAACATGAGGGTGTGGTCTTAATGTGACATCAGAGGATGTGTGGTCTTGAAACAGGTGAAAGTAGAATATTTTTTTAATTCAAGATGGATACACATAAATAAAACAAATAATCACACAAAATAAATCTGTCCATTAATTTAGAAAAATATAAAAAATAAGAAGTAGGATGTGTACATCACTAAAGCACTCCATAGTCACTGAAGGCTACATGTTAGCACAGGAACCCTGTCTGGGTATTTGCAACAGCTGAGCGATGAGTTCTCAACCTATAATAACAATAACCCTGGCGTAATACTAACTAACAGCCAGACCTTTATGGTGTCGATCCATGGTCCATATCTACCAACAGTGTTTCAGTGAGAGCTAAGCTCAATGCTGAATAACTGCCATTATTCCCCTGCGCAGAAAAGAGGGAAGGAACTGATGGTACAGTGACTGAAAACAAGAACCAAGAACAATACAGGCCAGACATGCAGTCAGGGTAACAACGGGGCCTACAGCATACAGCTGGAGGACTTATGCCACGTGGGTTTTCCTCCATTGAGGAGAAATGAGGAAGTCCAGTGCTTGGTATGTCTGTGTCATAGGGCACCTGGAGTTCAAGTTGTACTCTAAAATTATTAAAACAAGTTTTGAAGTGTTGAAATGACTCAAATCAAATCAAAATATATTTATAGAGCGCATTTTACAAACAATTCTCACAATGCTCTTCATAAGACAACCCTGGCCTAAACCCCCATCGGAGCAAGCCTAAGACAACAGTAGCAAGAAAAAACTTCCTGTGGCAGATGGGAAGAAACCTTGGAAGGAACCAAGCTTTAGGGGGGGAACCCCATCCTCCTCCGGTCAGCTCAGGGTGTAGCTTGGTGACCAACATGGTCAGTCAGTCAATGTTCGCGTTGATCAAATTAGTGGCAGCTAAATGACAATCCTGAGGTAGCGGCTCAGATTATGGGTGGGGCCGGGTGGCGGTGGTGGGGAGCGGCAGGTGGAGACGGAAGTGGGCAGGGTAGTGGTGGTGTATACTTGGTTTAGAAGTTAAACTTTATTTTCAACTGTAAAACACCATGGGAGATGATCACAGGTAGACCGTTGACAAGTTTACGGAGAACAACCCTAGGTGACTTCTGAGGAAATCCAAAGCCATGCTTATCAAGTCACGAAAGCAAACAGTTAGCTGACATAGCTGAGGACACACCCCGTTTAAAGCTGCCAGTTTACCAAGCTCATAAACCCACATAAATTACAGCCCTGTTATCAGCGTTCAGCAAAGCAAAGAATTTCACACCGCTTTTGGAAGGCGCTAACTGGAATAGCTCTTTTTTTTCTTTTTTGGCCAGATCAATATAATGAGGCATTTCCATATTTGGTGAGAAAATAATCTGGTGGTCAGGTGACCCGGCAGGAAGCTGTCGTGTCCCGAGCAGAAGACCAAGGCAAACAGACAGCCTGCCCCCGGGGCTGGGACGGCGCAGGGGCCCGGAGGGCCGACGCCGCCGGCAAAACAGCCGGGGAAACAACCGGACCTTTTTTTTTAACGTCTGCGTGAGAACGGCGGCCAGTCACGCAACCGCTCGGTCACCGCTAACGGCTCCCAGGAGCCTCCACCAGGACGCGAAACCACTCTAAACAAGACACACCTCAACCGCAAGCCAAACGGCTCCTGATAGGCTCCCTGCTAATATTAACCCAAGGCTGTGCCCCAGCAGCTTTTTTTTTTTCGCGCTCGATCTGTATCTTTTTTTTTTTTTTTGGGATCTCCGGCAGCGTTTCCTCCGAAAGCGATTTTCGATGAGCTTCCCCCCCCCCCCCCCCCCCCCCTTTCTTGCGCCATTTGTCTTGGCGTGAAAGTGGAGCGTCGCTGGGCTTCCTGGCCGTGCCTCCGGGCGTTCTGAGCAGACTGCTGTTGCCGGGGACGAGGAAACGAGTCGTCCGCCCGCGCGTCAGCATCCTCTGGCGGGTGACCACGCCCATCAAAGGCCTCTGTTTACATTCTGCCTCGAGTTGGAAAAACACACGAATCACACATCGCTTTCACGGTTTCCCACCAGGTAACCATTAAGACCATTTTCTTCTTTTAATTTTAATCATGAGTTATTTTAACTTAATGCAGAACAGCTACATGCACGTTAGGTGCGCTCCTGCAGGTGCCCTTGACCAAGGCACTTGCCTCAGAACTGCAGTTGGTCCCCGGGCCCAGCACAAGACAGGCAGCTGCCCACTGCTCCTAGGACACTAAGGATGGGTCAAATGCAGAGGACAAATTTCCCCACAGGGTTCAATAAAGTATATCTTCTTCTTCTTCTTCTTCTTCTTCTTCTACTCAAACAGATATAACTGTAAAATAACAAGCAGCAGCATGCTAGGACAGGCTGTTAACCAGTAAATGAGGGACCAAGACGTATGAGAAAGGTAAATGGCTGATATTGTTCCTCTCCTCGTTCAGTAGCCACAGGTGCGAGGCAGGCTCAATAGGGCAGGACAGGTTACGGGACAGAACACCATGTGCTTTCAGGAAACAATGTGCTATCGCCCCCCTGCCCTTGTTCTCTGACTCACTGGCAGCCTCTCCAGAGTGACTGATCCTGAAAGCATTTCAGTAACGCTCAGAGACAGAGGGCCAATCGCATTCCCGCTGCCCTTATTAGAGCACGGCTCGTTCCCCCACCTCGCCCGGGGCCCGGGGTCCCTCCCCCCCTCCCTCCGTGCGGCTCCAGACAACCGCCGGGGCGAGGTGCCGAAAATAGGCCCCGCGTAAAACCATATTTTACCGCTCAGATCATCTTGGGTGTCTGCTGGGCATTGTAGGGGCCATGCCCAACATTGGTGGGTCGCGGAGGGGCAGCGGTTAGCACAGTCACCTCGGGCCAGAATTAGGTTCTGGGGTTCGAGGCCTGGCCAACCGGATCCTAACTGCATGGAGTTCATTGGGTTTCCTCTGGGTACACCGATTTCCCCCCCACAGTCCAAAGACATGTAGTGTCCATGGCTCACTTGCAAAGGAGATGTCAATCTCAGTGTGACTACCCAGGTTAAATAAAGTTTAAATTAACAAGACCAGGTTAAAACCTAGTATATGGCTGGACCTAACACGCGTGATCCGGCCGACCAATGGTGTAACTTCATCACTCAGTCAGCCAGTCAGTCAGTCAGTCAGTCACAGACGTTCGCGTTTGTAGGGCTGGCCCCGCTGTTGCGGTCCAGCCAAAATAAGAAAAGTCTGAGTAAGGAAGCTGAAAAGGAAGGGAAGCGTGGTCGATCTTTCGGCCAGTGGAGCTCAGGCTGTCATGTTGAATGCCATTGCCATGGCTTTTTGTCTGAATGAACCTTTTACGCTACAATATAGATTTTGGACAGTATAGTCTGCTGGCTGAATGGGAAACTAGCTCACTTCTGACACTAATAAAACAGAAGTAAAAATGGCCTGATATTGCCGGCGTGCCTGTCTCCTGCACACAGCACAGTATGTGTACATTCAAGCTAAACTGGGCCAAATCTCTTTGGTAAAGATAAAAACGTGACGGGGGACTTATGGGGGAGAGCAGAAGAGAGCAGCCTGTTTAGCAAAACTGGAGTCTGATGCAAGAAATCTTATTGCTGGCAGCAGCAAGTTAGAGAGATTAAATTACCGACTCCCTTGCGAATGATAAATACCAGTATACCAAGCACACATGAGTCTGTAATAGGCAAAACATGAGGAACAAGTAAAACATCTGTGGAGGATCTTGATCTGCTTCAGTGTTCCAGTGAACGTGTGCAGTCCATCTGTGTATATCACTGTAAAGCCACATTTACAGCATAAAACCACATTACCCACACCTGGGTCAGAAATGCAGTCGGCCCTTTGAATGGACATAGGGATCCCCGAGCATTCTAAACTCAACATGTTATGAACCAAAACATACGATTTTATGAAACGAGAATTCTGTTCTCAATATTGATTTTAAAGCGAGCAGTATTCTGAGGGGATTTTGAAGAGGTTACGTTTTTTTCTAATTATCAAAACCTAATCAATTTCCTCATATTGTTGATGGTCAGCATCACCAGGGTATTCATTACACTATCATGAAGTAGAGACAGCAACGAGGAGAAACCAATTTAATAATCAATTGCCATTCCATCGCCCCGTGCTCATTCAAAGGAATCGGCAGTGGAAGTATCATATTATTCATAGACCGATCGATCGACGGTTCGCAAGCGAGAGCATCTGACATATACGGAATGCAGCTGCGCATACAGCGGCTTAAGTGGTGAGAGAATAAAGAGGGAATCACGTGACAATCCACAGGTTTAACGGACCGTGATGAAGAATTGGCGTGATATTTTTCACGCCGGCTGAATACAGGTGTGGACAGATATACGACACACCTAGGCTACTGGGCAGGGGAGAAAGACAAAAAAAATTTCAGTTACGAACTTTTAGCCGGTAATTCTTATTCCGCACCTTTGCTGAAGAACAAGCAGCGGCGAAAGGGCTCTGGCAGCCTGCCGCGAGGGTCGTCAATACCGCTCAGCGCTGAGAAGTGATGTCAGCACATCGGAGGTGACAGCTGGCATGCAGGTGGATAGCGAAGCTGAACCCCGTTAGGAGTCCGACCGGCCCTCGCGCTGCGACACAGCTGGACTCTGACAACAGGAAATGACGGAATATTCGGATAATTGCGGCAGAGCCCGGTGATTTCTTCCAGCTGTCTTATAATAATTTATAATTTGGCTTGTTAATGGAAGCGCTGCGTCGGCCTGAACGCACACTCATCTGCAGCCCAACAGCAATAGCCCCCCGCCTCTCCTTCCAGGTTTTGATCTCGGCTGTCGAAGGGCATTTCCACTGGAGAAACTGAACCCCTTTTTTTAATAAGGACGGAACGATGATCAAAGAGCGAGAAACGGCTCCACTGCAGAATGCAAATTCCACACAGCAAACGCCCCGTAACGAATGCGCTGCCATGTTTTAAATGAAACAAAATGAAATCATGAGACGTTCCGAAATGGCAGAAGAATGCATCGCAGAAACAGTGACTCTCAGGAATGAGATAATGCGCTGCAGCGCTGGCGACCCATCCGTGTGTACGACACGTCCAGCCCCGTGGACTGTGAGCCAGACGGGGCTGAACCCGCATGTGTCTAAATGTCACACAGCTGGCTGGGCACAGCCTGCCTCTGGCTCAGCCCATCTCAGCGGGCGCGGCGCTGTCACTCTGACTGACGAGCTTTAGCGCCTCTGAGCTGATAAGACCGCGCTGTGCAGGGCCGCTGTCCCGCCGTCCCGCCCGCTCACGCAGGGTCCCGCTAGCCGCCGCCGGCTTGCGTCCCGCCACGGGCATGAACCCCCCCCCCTCCCCCTCCCCGTCCTGCTCCCTCCCCCCCGTCTCCATCCCGGGGGGGGGGGGGGGAAATTATCAGCTCCCCCAGCTGGACTGGTTTTTGTAGTACAGAGTACAGAGGAGCTCAGCCGGGGGATCCGGCGCTGACAGATCAACTTTACAAAGGAACTTAAAAGAGGCGGAATCCAATGTGCAGCATGCTTCTTTCAGAGGAGGTGAGGCGCACAGAGAGAGAGAGAGAGAGAGAGAGAGAGAGAGAGAGGAGGGACAGAGGGAGACAGAGAGAGAGACAAACAGACAGAGAGCAAGAGAGAGAGGGAGAGAGAGAGGAGGGGAGAGAGAGGCAGACAGAGAGAGAGGAGAAACAGAGGGGGGAGAGAGAGACAAATAGACAGAGAGCGAGGGAGAGAGAGAGGGGGAGATAGACAGAGGGGGAGAGAGACAGAGAGACAGACAGACAGAGGGAAAGGAGGAGAAAGAGAGAGAGGGAGAGAGAGAGAGGAGGGGAGAGAGAGAGACAGACAAAGAGAGAGGAGAGACAGAGGGGGACAGAGAGAGAGAGAGAGGAGAGACAGAGGGGGACAGAGAGAGAGACAAACAGACTGAGAGCGAGGGAGAGAGAGAGGGGGCAGAGAGACGGAGGGGGACAGAGAAAGAGACAGGCAGGGAGAGAGAGAGAACTGATGGTTTCCCCCTTTTCCTCTGTGTGAGGTTCCCAGTTTTAAAAGGGGGGGCTTTTAAATGGAAATGCGCTGTGGAGTGCATCTATGGACGCTGCGGTGCCTGGGGCTTTGGCGGACCGGGGGACCCCGATGCCATCTCCCCCGGCGCATCTCAATCCGCCGTGAACACTTTTTCAAGTCTAAACACCGCTCGCCACAAATACTTGTCAGTTTGATTACAATCTTTTGAGGCTCTGTCCAGCAATAGAGGTTGTAAACTGTATGGAGTAAAGGATGACTGTAAATCATCCCCATGCAGTCTCCTATGTTTAGCCTAGGGGTTATAACTCACTCTCACAGCCCTGGAAACGAATCACTCAGCGCAGTGTTCATACAGAATGCATGTCTGAGCTTTTTTAAAAAATAAATAAATAAACTGAATCTTTCAGGACAGCAACAGATGATTAAATGATCACTTACAGACATTACAACTCCAGAAAGTTGACATGACAACCCAAACATCTGAGACCAATTCAGCTTTTTAGCCAGCTCGCTGTGTACCTGTTCTATAACAATAGAAGGCATTGACTGTTGGGGGAGAAACAGGAACACGTTTGTGTGCTCTGACTCCTGTGAAAAGACAGCGGTGCAGCAGGTTAGCAGTAACAGAAGGGCAGACCTTGTTCCAGCTCCTCCAGTCTCCCGGCTTGGTTTCCCATGTCTCCAGTCAGCCTCTGAGCCTCGTTATTATTATTATTATTTTTTTTTCCCACCGGCGAGCGGTTTAATCCATCGACCGCAGCCAGCAAGCAGCCTATTACTCAGGTGAGTAAACAATCAAGCCCCGTAGATCCACGGAAACCGGAGACAGCTCATACCAACAAAAGAAAAGAAAAGAAAAGAAAAAACGAAAGAAGCAGAAAGACAATGGAGGTGTAGTCCGCTGGGGCCGCTGTCAGCGGACCGGAGGCAGCGGGTCGGCCGAGCTGAGCTGAGTCGAGCTGCGCTGCGCTGCGGACCCGCCTCCCGCCCCGACGACAGTGTGGCGCGGCGAGAGCGGCGCCGGGCACTCCGTCAGCCCAGCGGCTGTCGTGACGTCGGGAGGGGCGTGGCTTCCGGGCCGCGCGGAAGGCTGCCGCCGGCCGCAGCTGCCGCCTGTTGCCGAGCGAGGGGCTGGCGGCTTCGCGAGGCAACCTCCTGCAAACTTCTGCTGGTGGGGAGGGGGGAGGAGGGGGGGAGAGGGGGAGAGGGGAGAGCGAGAGAGAGAGACAGAGAGAGAGGGAGAGAGAGAGAGAGAGAGAGGGAGAGAGAGAGACAGAGAGAGAGGGAGAGAGAGGGAGAGAGTGAAAGAGACAAGGAGAAAAAGAGAGAGAGAGAAAGAGAGACAGACAGAAACTTAGAAAAAGATAGAGACAGAGAGGGGGAGAAAGAGGGAGAAAGACAGAGAGAGGCAGGGACAGAAACTGAGAGAGAGAAAAAGAGATACAGAGAGAAAGGGAGAGAGAGAAAAAGAGAGACAGAGAGAAAGGGAGTGTGAGAAAGAGAGAGACAGAGAGAAAGGGAGACAGAGAAAGAGAGAGACAGGGAGAAAGGGAGTGAGAGAAAGAGAGAGACAGAGAGAAAGGGAGTGAGAGAAAGAGAGAGACAGAGAGAAAGGGGGGGTCTATTTGTCTTCTTGGCAAGCCCTGACAGCAGAGCAGCCCCTTTTCTTCCTTTCCGTATGAACTCCCCTGACCCCACATCCATCCAGCAGAGGCAGCGCTGGAGATTAGCCGGATCTCTGGCAGACAGTCCGGTCTGTTTCCACATACAGTCCGGCAATGTTTTCTTAGTGGGTCTCTACATTACTACAGAGGGGGGGGGGGGGGGGGTGTGTTCTCTTCAGACTGTACCATTCTGCCTGTGGCTCACGCACCAGGGGGTTGCTTGTGTTTTTTTTCCTCCCCCCCCTGCCTCATCCACTATGTATGCTTTCTGAAATATTTATGCTCATAAAAGCAATGAAATGTTAAGTAAAAACGACGTGTCATCTCCGCTCGGATGGACGCGGCCCCTCCCATGGCGCGGCTGGGGGAGAGGGGGGGGGGGGCCCACTCTCAGCACCTCTTATTAAACTCACACCGGCATCCGACTTTTGGCACCGTGCACCAGGTTTAATCCTATTAGGGTGTGTGCGCGAGGCTTTTCAAACCCAATGTTCTGACGCTGCACTCCGCCAACATGCCACTCTCTCTCTCTCTCTCTCTCCCCCTCCCTCCCTCCCTCTCTCTTTCTGTCTCTCCCTCCCTCTCTCTCTCTCTCGCTCTGTTCTTCTGACTGTCACCGAACCTCTTCCCTCCTGATTGAGCTCATCATCGCTGAACCAGCCTCAGAAAGTAAACAGAAACCCGATCCCTCCAAAAATGTTTTCCCTCCCGCAGGACCGAGAGCTCCGGGTTCCTGGAGGGTTTAGGAAGTCCGCGAGTAAACCGGGATGTTTGGGAAACCGTCCGTCTGGGACAGACACGCTTCCTCGCCGCCCTGTCGGATGCTGGGGGGGGCGGGGGCGCGTTGGGTCGGAATCCCTCCGGGGAGAGGGGGTCGTGGAGAGCTCGCTCGTTCTTCCTTGTGTTGACCATCAGCGATCGCCAGAAGCAGCCATGGAGGTGCTGGTTTCTCTGTGCAGCTGTGGAGAAACCTCTGCTGCATTCACGTGCGTCACGACCGAGGGGACTCTGTGGCAGGTTCGGTGGTGAGGAGGCATGCTTTTTTCATGTGAGGGTGGGGATGGGGGTACACTGAAGATGGACCATCTTCAGACCGTGGGTCCTGGAGGGTTCTGACCAGAGGCCTATTCCGTGAGGACCTGGCTCTCATCTGGCCTCAGACCTGGCTGGAGTCGGAGCGTGCTCAGCACTGCCACCGCCTCACCTGGATCCTTCCTCTTCCTCATCCATCATCACAACGACCAGACAAGGACCTTCCACAGGAACTCATCTCCTAATAAACTCACCCTAAAAATCTCACTTTCACACAAAGAAACCTACACTACCCAACAGCACTCGTGAGAGCAAAGCTGAGCTTTGCTTCAGATTCCTTCACCCAAAACAAAGTTTAAATCGAGTAGGAGAAAAGGGTACACAATGGCTACAAACAAGAACAATCCAAATAACCTGAAGCCTGTTCAATGTTAAAAACAAACAAATCTCACTGCACTGTACAACCAAACCCATGTGGTCAACCATATGAGAGTGATTTATGGTGCAGTCCCTCTCCATTGCCGGGACATCCATCCTGCTGACCTTTTGGGGCCAACAGCCCACAGTGCGACACAGGTGTATTGATTTAACCCCCTTAATAAAGCGGTCCAAAAAATATATTATTAACGTAGGATATTATGTTCCTTCCTCCCCGTATAGCCCTAAAAAATCTGAATATTAGACTGAAGCACTTGGCCGTATGTACTGGCTGACGCCCCAGGGGGCCGACTCATGAATCTTTCACGCCATAAAACACTCGCGATAAGTCTCCGGTTCAGCGGCTCGTCAGGTAACGCGCACCGCCGCGATCCTCCGGAGGCCTTCCGGGGAAAGCCGAGGGGGCGCGGCGGCGGGGCTGAAGCTCCAGACCGAAGCCGACGTTTAGAGTGAATTACGCGTTTTAATCAGGAATGGACCGCGCTCATACATCAGCGCCCGCGAGCGAGCGAAACAGCGGCGCGTGAATCAAAATTCACACAATCGAATCTGGTAAAAAAGGGCTCGACGCTCAGAAGGCTTTTATCAGCTATGGCGAAAGATTCATACTTTCAAAACATTTCGGCATTCATCGCCCAGACGGTGTTACGTGCGGACGGTACAACCTTTTATACACTAAGGTCTAAAATGTCGCCACCCGCAGTTTAATTGAAGAGGAACCGACAAACCGAGGATTTAATTTCCGGTAGCCTACTACGGAGCGCCTGGCTTGTAGCCCAAAATCCAAAAAAAGAAATATACGGTGCATAATCAGTAAAGATAATTGCAGGGCGTTCACATGCCTATGCGCTCACCATGGGGTTGAGTGAGATAATCATCCATAGCAAAATAAAGGCTGACTGATTTCAACAATTTAAACAATTAAAGGAGAAACATTCGGGATCATTTTAGTAAGGTTCGTAAAAAATCATGACTGAAGTCATGAGTAGCAACACAATGTGAACCGTGGGTGTGTTTTTCGACAAAAAACTAAATCAGCTAATGTAGGCTACGGTGTTAGGCAGCATATTAGAAAAAAAAGTATACGAAACGTAACCTTTGCTTTAGCAACGCGCGTTTCTAATGACAGTGACATCGACGCATCAGGAGGTCTGAATAACAGGGCCCGTTTTGACATCCGCATCTAAATTTACCGAAGGGCGTCCCACTGGGCAGACGCAGTAGGCCGAAGAGCGTTGTGCTATCTGTAAAAAAACGAAGCGGCCGACGTTGTCTTCCCTCAGTTGCGAGAGAGTTCTCCGAAGCAAAAGCTTCATTTAAATATTGATGGCGGCTTCAATAAATCATAATGAAGTGGCAGCGCTTTATTTAACTCCTTGGCTGACAGAGGAAATCGTTAAGTGGGAGCGCTGGTCCACGGCCCTGCGCTTTCCCCTCTGTAATGGGTACCCTGGACCCAGACATCATTCCTCCAGAGGACCGTTGGCTCATCTCGATCTTGAGCTGATATCGGTGACCGGTTCCGTCCTCGAGCTCGCGGTTCACAAGGCTCTGCGTTCTCACAGGACGTGGAGTTTCGGCCGCTTTACTGCAATCACTTGACTCTGTGTAAGTATCACTTAAATCCCCCTCTTTCATGCTACACACGTGCCTCCATCCAGCACTTAATGTGCCTAGTATCATTGTCGTGATGTTGTAGCTTGCTGTCTAGCCTCCTAGTTTGACTTAGCATAGATTAAGTCAGAGTAATTTTCACTGTGTGAACTGGACTTTATGAGTTCATGTCTATGAATAACTGTATAAAATTGTATTGTACCCTATCGGACCTGTGTTTTGTAGTTGTTCCAATGACCTTTGATATGCACTTATTTTACGTCGCTTTCGTCTGCCAAATTAATGTAATGTGACTGCCGTAAGATCTCTGACACCCTGGGGCTAGTCGCAATACATCTTCAGGGGGAGGTCGGATGCGTGTTAATAGCCAAAAGACGAAACTGTGCAATCTTGGAAGGAGAGAGAGAGCGATCGTATGCCTCATCGGTTTCAAGCGGCAAAAAGAAAGAAGAATCGCCAGGTTTATTAAAACCCCGAGGCCAGTGTAGATCGCTTATTGTACGGTGGCTCCATGTGTTTCCAGTTTAGAACAATAACCCCGTATAATTTTGTTTTGTCATGTCACATGGCTCATTCGAACAGCTTTAATTCTTCAAAAAAATAAAAATAAAAAAAACAGGCAGCTTTCATTGCTGAAAAAGAAAGGATATCGTGAATAATCAGTCCTGGAATATGCTATGAATGATAACGATGTGCATGCACGACCTGCGATTTCATCAAAGAGCTCAGCGCAAAAACATCAAAGTCAAATTAATATTGTATGCTGTGAGACGACTTGATTCTTTGGTTTGCTGGGGGAACACTGTAATGCATCACGCGGTGGAGAACAACTGGCGGCCCTACCTATTACATATTGATGCGGATCACACGTCACACCACACGCTCCAGTGCATCTGCACTCACACTGACGTCTTTCTTTAAATGAGGGAAAAACTTCCCACAGCAATAGAAGGACATGCAGTGGAAACAAGTCCATGACAAAACAAGTAAAATCATTCTCGATGAGATAAAGTATCCTGCCATCGCAAAAATCTGGCATTGTAAAGCAAGATCGATGGCAGGGGACGTTTGCGCACACATGCTAGTCGCAATTTTATGCTGACGCGCAAATCGCGCAGACATATTCAAGTGGACAGGAAATGGAAACGTGTTACATCCTGGTGAAGCATCTGAACACAAAAAAACTAAACAAAAAAGTGGAAAAAACATGGCTAAAAAGGTTTTGAGAAGAAGTTTCTCTCCTAAACTGTTAAAATGCAACCTGCAATTTAACCACTCATTAGAAAAAAATGTTCTAAAACCCATTTTAAATAGGGTTTTTACTGTTTGTCTCAGAGTATCTAAGAGCCCAGTCCCTCGAAGAGCATGCTTTGCATCACCAGAAGAATGAGGTAGCCTATTTGGAACTGGAATGACTTTTTAATGGGTTCTACATAATTTTATGAGTCAAACCTTTATTTCTCTCTAATGCTGTAAGTTCTGAAGAGTGATAAATAAAGTGTGCAAAAGGAGACCTCAGTGGGCAGAGTTTAACTCCAGTGTTTAAGGCCGTTAGCACTACCACATGGGCTCAAACTAATGGTGAAAATAAGAAGAGACACAAGCATGTGTATCAGCTGTTTTCATGAATCTGCAATGCAAACCAGGGGTTGAGTGAAAAAAAAAGTATGTCTGGAGTGAAAAAGTCTTGAAAGGCATGAAATAACTACAAGGGCACAGGGTGGCCAAAATGTAGGTTGAATTAACAAAGTTATTCCTGCCAACAAAAAAAACAACAACAATAGCATCTGGCTTTTTTTTCTTTCTTACAACATGATGATCTTTTCAGGGTGCTGGCAGCCTCGGAAAACAAAAGGTTACAGGCGAGGGTGTTGCAGAACACGAGCCTACAATCACGAGTCCCACACCCATACAGTGAGTGACAAGCCTGAATGGTGATGAGCGCCTTCACAGAGAAACTCCTGCTGATCTGGCTCTTCTTCTATGCCTGCTAAGGTTCGACCCTTATCAGCCTGCTGTGAAACGGCACTCCAAAAAACCAAAACAAGAAAAACAAAACAGCACATTGGTCATTTAATGTTGCTTTGGCAACTGACGTTGCACACACCATAGCATGTTTGCTTTTCTAAGCCTTTGGACAAACCTGCCTCGAATGGTGACATTTATGTTTTGATAAGAGGTGGAGGGTGGCTTTAAAACCTGAATCGACCATGTTCTCTCTGATTTCTCACTGTCCAAGGAAGGGAAAAGGAGACAGAGAGGGAGAGCCATCACACTACAGGGCAGGCATTCACCAAAACCATTCAAAAGCTTGTTATATTCACATCTGTATTATAGGGATGTAACTGTAGTACAGTACAGTGGTTAGGGAACCTGGGCTTGTAACTCAAAGGTTATGGGTTTGACTGACTGCTGGGACACTGCTGTTGTTACCCCTGTGCCAACTGTTCAAAATGTAAAAACAGTGGTCTGTGTAAGTCGCTCTGGATAAGAGCATTTGCTTAATCTATTCATATTACACAGTGTTTTTACACATTTTTGGTCACTGCCCTTTCAATGGCACCAGTCCCATGATATGAACAGCTACCCACAGATGACAGCCAGTATGACAGAATAACCCTGCTGCGATATGTCTGGCTCCTCCACACCCCGTCCATTATCGGTCACTTAGTCACTTGGTACAGTGAGTCACGAGTTCAGAGGCAACAAATACAGGTCCTCTGAGGTCACAGACAGCATTTCACTCAAATGCCACATCCATCACACGCAAAAATGTGCACAAGCACTTCAGGCAGCAAGAGGCACGACACAGTCGTGTATTTAGACACGACAGTGT
The DNA here is from genome assembly GCA_039654925.1 of Anguilla pacifica. NCBI lineage: Eukaryota > Metazoa > Chordata > Actinopteri > Anguilliformes > Anguillidae > Anguilla > Anguilla pacifica. The sequence continues at coordinate 47,643,916 of CM077292.1, forward strand.
GCTTGTCTAATAGCTTAAAGCAGTGGCAGCCAACCCTGCTCCTGGAGATCTACCGTCCTCTGGGTTTTCACTCCAAGGCTAACAAAGCCACACCTCATTCAACAGCTGGAGATCTTGTGGTAATTATTAGGGTCAGGTGTGCCAAATTAGAGTTGAAATGAAAACCTACAGGATGGCAGATCTCCAGGAACAGGGTTGGCTGCCACTGACACAAGGGAAACACAGCAAGGCGTGTTTTGCATCATTCCTCAGCTACAAATTCATCACCACATGTGGTGCCCCTTCCACAGATTTCTGGGCATCTCATTCAGCATGGATGATTGGGAATTATACGGAGTGAAAGGTGAGTGAATGGTGTGTGTGCCCTGCAATGGATTGGCAGCCTGTCCAGGATGTATACCTGCCTCATGCCCAATGCACGCTGGGATACGCTCCAGCACCCCCTGAGACCCTGCCCAGGATAAGCGGGTATAGATAATGGATGGATGGATAGATGGAATTACACATAGCTCATGTGTTTAATGGGATTTTGCACTGGCTGAACAGGCTCCTGGCCTGTGTGACCTCTCTGCTGACTTGGCTTCTGAAATGTTTACTAGTGGAGTACTTGCTGAGGTCTACTTTCGTCAGAGTGCGTACAGGCCTGTTATGTCCTGGTGTGCATTCCTGATAATGGGCAGATGTAGACAGCTTTCCCAGCATGCAGCGCTGTTCCATCCTACAGAGAACAACGTGAACCCCTCCATACCGACCCCTCAACCGACCCGCACACACACACCCATAAAAGAAGAAAACAAACCAAATCCTGTGGAGGTCAGTTTTTATTCCTCCTCTAATTACTCCACAATTTCAGAAGAAATGGAAAGTTCTAATCAAGCTGAAAGGCAAGAACGCCCAACAGTGCTACCGTGCCAGGAGTTTAGTTAAAGGAGCAGTTTGCTTTTTTTTTTTTTACACTGGCACACCACTGAACAAAAGTTTTTAAAAAGTTTTGTGCATAATCCATTGAAATTAGTCAGAAAATAAACGTACAGTCCACTTTAAGGACCTACAGCATGTTTGGTTGGAGGAAATATGTAGACACAGATGTTTACTGATTGCATGCCTACAGAGAATATAAAGGATATGTGCATAAGAGCACAGGAAAACACTGGTATATAATGATAAGAACCAGCCACTTGACTTCAACGCCATCATTTTCCTGTAATCTAGGGCCACGACATCACTGTGCTTAGTTTGGACTTGAAGGAGTCTGACTCAGCACACACAAGTCTGGGAGACACTCTACCCCAGTTATGAGTAAGTGTTTGAGAGTGACAGCGTCGCAGAACTCGGCTCCAAACAGTCCCTGTGGTTAACCTAATTATTCCACTTAAAGTCTGTAACACTCATGTCATACCTCAACCTCCTTTTGACAGTGGCTTAAGAGATAAGCCTCTGTCTGTATTAGACATTTATTTAGGATGTACTAGCCTTGCCGCCCTTCTCAGCTTTTTCCCTGTAATAATCATAAATATTCATGCAAAAAAATATACGTTCCCCCTTTTCCTCCCGAATTTGGAAAGCGGAATCGTATTTTATCAGTGCTAATTGGCACAAGCACTGCTATCGACCTGAGAGACTGAAGTCAACATGTGCTCTCCTCCAAGCCATGTGATGTCAGCGCAGTTGAGCTCACACAGACCCGAGTCGGAGGAAGACGTTTCACGCGGAGCTTAACAGGTGGACTTCCTGGCATCCGACTGACCAGCGGGTGTCGCTGTTACGCGATGAGACGTCATCACCCCAGCCAAGTTGAACTCCCCCTGCATCCCTGGGTGACCCTAGAACCAACTGTGTGTCGCACTGCAGGGCTGCCAGAAACAGCAGGCACTGGAAGGTCCAGATTCAATACCAGACCACTGAGAAGTGCCTTAATAGGATATGCCACGCAGCAGCCTCCATTATCATATTCACCCACTGCCATGGCACAGACTATAGCTTATACAAGAAACACAACGTGGGCCTCTGGCACACATTACATTTATTTGGCAGACGCTTTTATCCAAAGCGACTTACAATAAGTACACACTTGGTGATCTACGGGGCAATATTTAGGGGATTTTATACATGTGCTTGTGTGTGTGCATGCACATGTTGTATACTGTGTATACTTTCATATCTTTGGTTTTAAATAAAGAGGAAGCCACACCATGAAAAATGTTTGGGTCTGAAGGAAGGAGAGCAAATAAAATGCAGAGGTGCACCGCTGTGTGTGAGACAGGCGTCTCCTCACCCCTAAACCGCCCCCTAGACACCCTAAATCAACACCTAATCGCGCAACGGCTCAGAAACTGAGCCTGTCTGTATCACTGACCTTCCCAAAGAGCCCTTTCTCAATTTAAAAACACACCTTTTCACTTTGATGAGACAGTTGTCATTGATGACTGGTTTGTAATTCGCCACTGTCCCTGAAATGCTGATTTAGTAGGTTTATGTGGAAGGGCATTGCAGGCATTAGGATGAACAGATAAATCACTTCAAAAAACAAACCTCTCATTATGTTTGAAGACACATTTCAGACACATAATGCAAACTACTGTAATATTTATTGAGTTTATCTTTGCACCAGTCCAATATAATGTCACAATGTGGAGAAAAGTCATACAGAACCAAAACAAGGTATGTGAAAAAAAAGAGTGACTCATATTTATTTTGTATAGAGCTTAACCTTTAAAAACTGTTATGGATATGCAATTAGAGACATTATATTTGACTGGTACAAAGAAATCCAGATGGAATAAACTCTATTATGAATGTTTGAGCAACTGAAATGGAAAAGGAATTTGGGCCTTGCCAATGTGCAGTAATTACTGTGGGTAAACAGCAGATCTCGTTCGGTGTGTTTTAAATGCCTGACTGTTGGCGAAGACAAAAAACACGACAGGTATCCCTTAATTGCACATAGTTTTCAGTTGCATAAGGATCACTCCACCCGCTCCCTGGCATTCAAAAGCCAAACCCATAAAACTACAGCATTCCATCGCAGCGTGAAACGGAACAATGACATATACGAGGGGGCATGACCAGGCTGGCCAATCAGATAACAGATGTACATATTAGCATGACAGCGTCTTTATCTTACCTGTAGATGTGCACTGAAACGAATACATAATAAATATAATAGACTCCACTTGATTCAATACACTGTTTAAATGCATCAAACGACAGTATCCAGTATATGGCATATTAATGTGTAATTGCATATTAATCAGCTGATGTTGCGTAATCCACATGCTAGTGGGTTACAGTATACTGTAACCCTACGTCCAAACATTGTAAACCAGACAATCAAAGCAGCCACTTCTATTCTTAAAGGTGCTGGGGATTGATCTGAATCCAAATTCTGTCAGAAGAGGAGGCTGCTTGAAGCAGTTACCTTTCATTCAAAAGCCACTACATCTCCAGGGCTAAGCAAAGAATTAGACTGCACTCCATTTTTATTATGGCTTTGCAGTTGACTGTGTTTGTTGAGTGTTTTGTGCTGTATGAACTGAACAGCCAGTCACACGGTTTGGTTATTTTTATTACGTCGTTACTTTATGGTCATATTAGATTATTATGTTCTTGATTTTCTAGCCTGCTCACCTGTAACGTGGTTATGAGTTCCTTTCATCAATGGTGTACTATAATCTTGCTTTTGACTATTGATTGTCATGTCTCTATAACACACCTTTGCTGATAATGCTTCATAGACAACAAGGCTTCATTGTATCTGAGTATTATGGAAAAAAGGCCTTGTTCACCCTGGTTTTATTGCATGCTGGTTAAGGCGCCCCTAGTTGTAACATGAAACATTGTAACTAAGTTTCTGTTTTGAACATGCCACTGTGATAAAGGCAATTTTAATTTACATCAGAAATAGTGCCTCAGGCCTTTCCTTATGCTTAAACTGAAGCAGTATGGCTGTACAACCATGAGCAGCCGATTTGGGCTGCTGTTCAGAAGCCTTATTGGATGGGGCTTTGATAGAAAGTATGGGAATGAGGCTCCCCATCCACCTGGTAATGCTGTTCCATGGACCCACGCACAAAACTCATCGTCCATCTGGCAACCCCGTTCTATGCCCCAAACGTGAGACTCTCCATTCACCTGGCAACCCTGTTCCATGCACCCAGGCACACGAGACTCTCCACCTACCTGGAAACCCTATTCTACACACCCAGGCAAAGGAGATTCTCCATCCACTTGGCAACCCTGTTCTATACACACAGGCATACAAGACTCTTCATACACCTGGCAACCCTGTTCTACATACCCAGGCTTTGAAACTCTACATTGGTCCCTTTGCATTGTACTGCAGGTTACACAGCTAACTCATCTCATTTGTTTTCCTGGGGCTGGATGAATCGCTGATGATTTTCAGGTGAAAACAAACACCATAAAGGTGCACTGGAGAGATACCGCATGTAGAGCTAATCCCTGCAGCCAGTGCAGTCAACTCCAGCTGATAAAAACAAAGAGAAGTGAACGCTCGTGTTTGAAACCATGACTAAAGTGAAGGCACCGTCCAAAAAATTGATTACAGAACCCCGGATAACCGACCTTTGATTAATTCATCCTTATGGGTATGGTCCGATAACCTTCAAACAAAAAATATAAGTGGCTTTACACAGGAATAGCTTCAATAATTGTTGTTTGCCTTCAATAAATAAATGATTAAATGTAAGTGTAACTAACAGTCCATTAGAAGGGTTAAAACTGTGGATAGAGCCATGTTCTGATGAAAAACATTTGTTCATGTTTTTTTTTTGTTTTTTTTTTTGAAGAAGTCAGCAGCTCTCCAGAAGTGTCAGAATCTTCCAGAGCAATTTTTTCCATAACTTCATCCCAGCTGACCCGCGGCTGAACCGCGAAGGTCACTGGAGCTCAGCACCGAGGCGCTTGATACTGACCAGCCCCCCCCCCCCTTCCCCACCCCCCCCCCCCCCGCGAGGGTGCTGCCACAGCATTTTAATCAAAGCACAATGCAACAGATAACAGCTGGCAGAAAGGACGCGGGGAAGATTATTACAGTCCGTTCTCTAACGTTAATCTCACAAAGAGCTGAAGGGTGTGTTGTGATACTATAACACCGGACTCAAATATTCCAATAACTATCACGGCACCTGATAGTGACGGAGACACTAACATCCTTCAGAAAAACTACTCAGAACTAATCTGTTTAACTTGGCACGCCCCTAACTGTTTCCTTCCTCATACATGTTCCATCTGTTTGCCCACTTCTCCGCTGTTTATTGTAATACCGTTTTAAATCTGTGGAAAGGTGCTGTTTCTTTCAGGTACATTTTGTATGTTTATGTACTACAGTGTAATGGGAACTCGAGTGCACAGAAAGACACCATTTCAGATAAAATGAATTATTATTACTCGTAAACATACGCAACGGCACTGGTGCTAGCTGGAATTTGCACGCACGCACACAGACAGACAGACAGACAGACACACACACACACACACACACATCAGCAGTCATAAATGACAGTCAAAACATGTAACATTATGACTGTTATTAGTGTCCCTCTTTTTTGGAAGCGAGTAACTCATGTGTATGTAATTACAGGGAATTCTATT
>CM077292.1:47654528-47702028 GCA_039654925.1 Anguilla pacifica
GGCTTCATTGATTTTAACTGAGGCGGGCATACACTAACTCATTCGTTAAAGTAGGGCTCTTCTGACGATTGAAACTGAGTGCTTATGAATAGCGCGTTTCCGCTCTATGACGTCCTTCACTTTTAAAAGGTTTCTGGCAGAGCCAAAGCCTTTTAAAGACAGCAAAACGATGGCAACAGGTAAATTTGCGGTAGCCTTTTTGTCTTTTTAGTCTTATTAAAAAAGCATTCACTACCGCAGTCCAACAGCCCTTGAAACTGGCTAATGAAGGTATTTATCCAAAAGCTCACACACCTGGATTTTGTGCCAACCCAGCATGAAAAGCACTACTGTGTTGTGCAGAAAACTGTTTGGTTAGGATGTACAGGCTTCAGTAAAAAAATGGCCAAAACTCAATTTCAGCTACTTCCACAAAAAAAATAAGGGGGGGGGGGGGGGTGGCTTAAACTGTTTGGAGGAACTGGCACTGAACCAAAACCAACTCACAAAGGTTAAGCTGTTACTAATAATGTAGCGTCGCCTCCGTGAAAGACTGCTCACAAAGCTACGTTTAATGGGAGTGTAATTAGAGAAAGTCCCCGAGTAGTTATCTGATTAGCAGACACAGTCTGCACTGTGCTGGGCCGGTCACATGAAGTCGAGTCCTGGTTTACCTCCCAATAAAACACAATTTCTCGCGTCTGGGAAGGAATCGGGGAAACTGAGTCATTTGACACAGGGCTCAGTATTTCCTGCCTACTTCTTTTCATGTGAATCTGACGTTATAATACTTACGTGGGAGAAGCTAAAGCTACCTCTGAAAAAAAGCATTCAGCTGGGTCCCCAAAGCATTCAAAGGCACCTAGAGTCAATCTGCGAGATGATGAAACCCAGGAAACGTGTTTGGTTGGACATGTCAAGGGTTTATAAATTGACCTCAAAAGACCCATTCACTTTCTGTGTGCTGGTAACATGAAACCTAACATATTCTCCTGGGGTTCATTTAAAAATGCCCACAAACCTTTTACAGAAAGGGCTCTATTTAAAGCTCCAATTAGGTATACATTTTAATTAAAGGGTAATTATAAAGAAAACCTATTTTTCAGAGACCACTCCTAGGCACCCTTTATCGAAAGGAGCGAAAAGGAGAACTCGTATTTCAGAGCTGTCAGTAAAACCGTGGAAACGTTAAATGGAAAGGGAAACGGTTAGCGAAACCAAACAAAAAACGGATATTTACATGAAAGGATATTTATATGTGTACGAAGGGCCGTCTGCTGGAAAGGCCAACAAGAAGGGCCAAGCGAGTCCAGTTACATTATTCATCAAAGCGATGCTCCCACGAGCTTATTTGTTTTACTCATTGGTTTGTGTCTCCGTGCTGTAATGGCGAATTATCAGTGAGCCTCACTACAGGACCCGGCCCCTGCAGCCCATAAGTGTGTCGAGTCCTTCTCTGCTCCTCACGCGCTGACCTAGATTCCAGCTCCGCGCCCTGGCAGGCTGCAGACGTCTCCGCCGGCGTGACTGATGGCTTTCCCATAATCTGCCTGCTGTTCTCCGCCCCTTTTCCCACCCCGGCCGCGGAAAGAGCACACGTGTGCGCCACGTTCTGTCCCCGCGGCCAGCGCTGCAACTCACCCCGCTGACCCCACGTACACACACACACACACACGCGTACACAAGCACGCATACCACGTACACAAACACGCATACCACACACACACATACACACACACACACACACACGCGCACACAAGCACGCATACCACACACACACACACACGCACACAAGCACGCATACCACACACACACACACACACACGTACACAAACACGCATACCACACACACACACACACACACACGTACACAAACACGCATACCACACACACACACACACACACACGTACACAAACACGCATACCACACACACACACACACACACACGTACACAAACACGCATACCACACACACACATACACACACACACGCGCACACAAACACGCATACCACACACACACACACACAAACACGTACACAAACACGCATACCACACACAAACACACACACGCGTACACAAACACGCATACCACACATACACACGTACACACGTACACAAACACGCATACCACACACACACACACACACACACGTACACAAACACGCATACCACACACACACACACACACACACGTACACAAACACGCATACCACACACACACACACACACACACGCGTACACAAACACGCATACCACACATACACACGTACACACGTACACAAACACGCATACCACACACACACACACACACGTACACAAACACGCATACCACACACAAACACACACACGCGTACACAAACACGCATACCACACACACACACACACATACACACACTCATACACGCGTACACAAACACGCATACCACACACACACACACACGTACACAAACACGCATACCACACACACACACACACGTACACAAACACGCATACCACACACACACACACGTACACAAACACGCATACCACACACACACACACACACACGTACACAAACACGCATACCACACACACACACACGTACACAAACACGCATACCACACACACACACGTACACAAACACGCATACCACACACACACACACACACGTACACAAACACGCATACCACACACACGTACACAAACACGCATACCACACACACACGCACACACACACACACACACCCTCTCACACACACACACACACACACATACACACGTACACAAACACGCATACCACACACACACACACACACGTACACAAACACGCATACCACACACACGTACACAAACACGCATACCACACACACACGCACACACACACACACACACCCTCTCACACACACACACACACACACATACACACGTACACAAACACGCATACCACACACACACACACTCTCTCTCTCACACACACACACACACACACACCCTCTCACCCACACACACACACACACACACACCCTCTCACACACACACACACACACACACAGCTGGAGCTCCTCTCAGACGAGGCCCATACGCCGGTGCGGTGGCGTGCCGGCGCTCTCCCGTGACGCGTCTCCGTTCTCTGACGCCTCAAGCGGGTCATCGATTAGGCACGGAAACGGCTCTGCCCCCCGCAAACCGCTCACATGCGCCTCCCTGGACCAACGGCTGCAGCGGGAGACCCCCCCCCCCCCCCCGCACCTCCAAGCAGGAGCAGCGCCTCCACTGCACTCCTCACTAACTCCTCACCTTATCAAAAAACAAAGTTCCTAAGAACCTGATATAAATCATAAATGACTGAAACTCTATATGTCAGTACTAGCTCATTATTGGCTGATATATACAATTTACTTTTTTGAGAGAAAAATGTTTTGAGAAACATTTTGTAAAAAATATTTGGCCAGTGCCTAAGACTAGCCATAAATTGCAGGCCTGGGGTACTGACAGAGCTAACTGGTGATAAAGAGGGTTAAAAAAAACAAAGACCGTTAGAGCGAACGGCTGTGGCCTAACATCGGAATGTTGTGCCCATTAGTCTGAAAAATGCCAGCAGAATGCCAGGGAATCTGCACTGGCAGTTAGTCGCCACGCCCTGCAGCGTCGCTAAGGTTGCCGTTAGCTTCGTGATGTCACGCGCTCTCCGGACGGCAGGCCAGGCTGGGAGAAGCCCGCGCTCCGTCCGTCTCCGCGAAAACAAGCTGGCCTCTCCCCGAGCCCGGCGGAGGAGTCTGTGTGTAGATTCCTGGCTGGCAGGCGGCGATAACTTATCTCTCAAAGCGTTAGAGAAAAACCCATTTCGCTTTCCCCCTCCTTATCGGCTCCAAATGTCCAAGAACTGAGATGTGAGCGGTTCCAAGGCGCGTTTATAATCCTGAACTGTCGATAGAAAGGAGGAAATCGCTCCCCTTGTGAGGACTTGCGGCTTGTTTTGATGAGCCAATCCTCAGAAAGCAGGGGAAGATAATGTTAGTATCGGGTGACTGAATGTTTGACGCACGCACCTCATGCACAGGGAAGGTTTTTGAAGTAAATGCTAAAAGATCGCTGTAAGGATTTCTAAAAGCTGAAATGTTACGCACAGCACTATCGCAGAATGACACGTGGTTGATCTTTCTCTGAATGTGAGCTACCCCTTACTTACAGACCGCCTCAGCTATACCTCTGAGACAAGTCTTCATTTAGTCACATAAACAAACACACACACACACACACCTACACTCTCACATACACAAACACACACACACACACACACCTACACTCTCACATACACAAACACACACACACACACACTCACTCTCACACACACACTCACACACACACACACACACAAACACACACACTCACACAGACACACCTACACTCTCACATACACAAACACACCCACACACACACACACACACACACACTCTCACACACACACTCACACACGCACACACACACACTCACACACACACACACACACAAACACACACACTCACACAGACACCCGCACACACACACACACACACACACACTCCCACACACACACTCACACACGCACACAAAAACCTCTGCACAAACGCATACATATGCACATAGACTCATACGCATTGTGTCCAAAACCAACACACAGACACGTAAACACATAATACGTTCACCCATACAGACGTGCCACATCGGTACGGGTGGAAAACACACAGAAACGCACACGGAGGGCACAGTCACACAAAACCCGTACACACAGATACAGAAGCCCATACGCGCCTACGCGCGCAAACACACAGACGCCTACACAAAACGCACGCCACGGCCCTTTTTAAAAGATCGCAAAGCACGCGTGCAATGCAAGACAGCATTCAGGAAGCCTCCTCACCCGTCGCCATTTTAAACGTCCGTCGCTATCCGGCCTCACCGGAGGCCGCCGCCGCCAGAGGGCCGCTCTTCGTTCAGGCCTCCGCGACCTCTGACCTCCGACCTCCGACAGGGGGTTATTTAGACCGGCGTAGGGGCATTTTGCACCGTCCTCATGGCATTATAAATAGCCGGCGCGCCCCGCGGGGCCGAGCGCGCGGCACGCTGGCGCAGTAAACGCCAGGGCCCAGCGAAGCGAGAACAGCCCGGCGTGCTAACTCCAGACTCCGCTCCTTTTCAGAAAGAGCCACACGGACAGCAGCTTCCACGGCCCATCTAGCGACAGATTTCGGTTTTTTCGAGTGGGATTTTTTGGCACCGAAGAAACCACTCGGCTTCCTGCTCACTTCCTGTGCCCATATTTACGAAAAAGAAAGACGGCTTACACTACCCTGAAAATAGATTTAGTCAGCGTGACCGGATTTGCTATTTGTGTATAGCACACCACAGTGCAGTTTTTTTTTCTCTTATATTCACGGTTCATTTTCAAACTAAACATACAGACTAAAGTAAAAAAAAAACTTATACTGCAGTCAGTTTGGCAGAACTCTTTAAAAAGGATGTGTGGGTTAAATACTCTGCTGCTTGATCACATCCTCTGAACCACAGATGTGCCACAGACTGCAGGAGCCAGGCCTTTCCTACTCTCAGAAAACTACCTTTTCACTGTCAGCTGGAACGTCTGAAGAAGCAGTGCATATAGAAACCAGCTCGAGGCTCGCAAACAACACACAGACTTTATGGGTTTTCCATAGAATTTTTCCAGTCAAAGATCCGAGCTCCTTGCCAACGAAAGTAGCACTTCAACGCCAACTGGAGTGCAATATTACTTAAAGACGGACAGCCATCAGATAATACATGAAGAGTGAATTATAAAATTGCAAAGAAAGTTTGAACCCAGGCTAACACCCTGGTGACTTAGACTAGTTCCCCGTTTGTTTTGAAAGGAAAATTAGAGTTCCTCTATTAGCGTAGCGAGTTTTCGACGCCCGTGAAGGAGAGCGAAGCGCGCGGCGCCGCTATCGCCGTGAGACCTGTCAGGTTTAGCGCGCTAGCGGTGAGCTAGCCCGGCGCTAGCCCCGCGCTGCACCTTCTGATCCCTGGCCGACGGAGCGGAGGAGAACGAGCCGAGAGGGTACTCACGGAACAGAGCAGGCAGCCGAGCCAACGGTCGGGGCGTAGCAGTCTGGCGCTCTCTCTCTCTCCCTCCCTCGCCCTCTCTCTCTCTCTCTCTCTCTCTCTCTCTCTCTCTCTCTCTCTCTCCGTGCGTGTGAGAGGCTGACTGCATGTGCAGCGCAGGCAGGCAGGCTGGGCGGGCGGGCGAGCGAGTGAGCGAGCCCCGGGGAGGGAAACCGCGGCGGGTTCCTGGAGGGGGGCTCTCTCAGAAGCTGGCGGGCGCCGGGGGCTGCTGGCTGCGGAAGCGGAGGCTCCCTCCCGCGCCGGCCGTTAGCGTTAGCGTCGGCGTGGGCGAGGGAGAGCCGCTGGAGTCGCTGGCTCTTTCCCAGCCCCACAGCCCCAGCCCCCCCCCCCCTCACAGGACTGTTATTTTGTTTCTCGCCCCTGTGAGAAAAGGCGGTGGGTTTCGGCTCCTGTGCACTAGCAGCTGTGCGGCGACGCGCGCTCGGGCTCTTATTGTTCCCCGGTGCTCGACCGCTTCGCTCCACCGGACGCGATCCCTCTTCTTCTTCCTCCTCCTCCTCTGTGAAATTCAAAATAAGAGGGCAGACGTGGCTCCTCCGGACGCTCGCTCCGTGGCTCGTACCGTCCCGATTCCCGACGTCCCCCTCCTAAACTCCCGCCGGAGCGCCCACAATGCGGCTCCGGAAGAGAAGGCGGCTCTGGCTGAAACCCGACTCCGAGGGCGCCATTTTAAAATAGGCCGCCGCTTGCGGCCGGCGGCGAGGGCCGCGCCCTCGCGCCGCACAAAAAGGGGGCGCCCTCCGCGGCGAGGCTAGCGGCTCGGGAAGAGTTTACAGGAAGTCTACGGGGCGGCCCTTCCCGCGTGCCCGCGGGACTCGGGCGAGGGCCCCGCGCCGCTCGCTAACGGGGGGGAGCCGCTAAAGCCGACGCAGATGTTACCCTTTCTTTTCCATGCTTTGCTGGAAGAACCGCGAAAATTACAGGGGGAGGCTAACAGCAGGGTTTGCTCCCTGCTGCGCTCCTACTGGATTCCTGTAACCTGAAGCTACGCGCTGCGGCGGCTCCGGTAATTCCCACCGCTGCGCTGAGCGCTTAAGGCCACGTCCAGACCGTCAGCCATTTCCCAGCCCCGACGGGGAAGAGGTTACCTCGGAAACGGCACCTGTCGCGAGAGACGCAGTAGGTCTGCGCAACGCCTCGCTCCTCCAGGCGCAGCCAGCGCTTCCTGTTTCGAGCCCGTGCGGAGCGCTCCCGATCTCCTCGGAGCGGGGTCACGCCGTTCACACAGAGGGAGGAAACGGCAGCTGCCGTTCGCATACGAGCGGCTGAGGCCAGCGAGGCGTGCTTTCGGGAGGCAAGGCACAGCTGGACCGTGATGTCACGTTTCTGGAGCGGGCTGGGAACCGGCTAAAGGAACCAAACCGAAGGAAACGCTAAAACTCCAGGGGGGGAAAAAAACAAAACTTTTTTCCAGAACTCAGAAACTTTCACAGGCAGTCTGAGGATTTTCACTGGTTCCTCTTTACATTAAGTCAACACTGATGTGTAAAGTCCCTCACACACACACACACACACACACACACACACACACACAATGACACTCTTAAGTATGAGCACGCACACATACAGAAAACATAAGATACATAAATACATGTGAAAACACAAAACTAAAAGCACACACAACGCACAAACACACACACGCAAGGGCTCTTGTGAAGCTGATTGATTATTAAATACTGTGAGCAGCCCACAGAGTGCAGCATGAGCTGCTGCTACACTATGGGACTTGATGGTAATGAAACTTCACCCACGCTCGAAAGAAACTCACATAAATTATGAGAGCTCTAGGCTAATATTTGGTTAGCGCTTTCCAGTTCGCGCAGGCTGAACTTCATAAATGCTGTGTCAACAATCCACGTCCTGGTCGGACGCTGTCGATAGCATCAGCGGGCGGGCGCGCTCAGCTTCCTGTACGAGAACGCAGCAGCCCGACCCTCTCAGCTTCCCCAGGACCCAACGTGCAGCCCACACAGTTAAGACGGCAGAAGCACCGCTGTCTTTACGAGATGAAGAGATGGGGCCGCCGATGATGAACGACCCTTTAATCAAAGTGCGTTTATCACCAGATGGACAACGGCCCTCTTTCTCATCGGACCTGAAGCCAGCTGTGAATTCCGGGGGCCGAGAGGAACTCCAAACAGCTTTAATCCAGCTCAGCCTCCGCGTCTGCCATCTACGCCACACAGCTAACTGAGGAGCCCGTGAAAGTCCTAAAAGAGGAACATGAAAGGAGCTCATTAAACAGGAAGTGAAAGACCGTTTGGTTCCACATCATCATATCTGCTCTCTTGGGTACAGCTCCACTGCAGTCCCGCCTCCTGACCTAGCGCTGGTCCGCGGACAGCGCGCTCCCATTAACCTTCAGTTAGTCACGCGCACTCAGCGGACAGAGGCACCGAGGCCAGCGCAGCCCTCCTGCTCCGTGTGCTTCGGAGAATCTGGCTCCTCGTTTCACCCGAGTCTGCCGGCAGTCTGAGGCTGCATGCAAGCACCGCTTTAACCTTGTGACATCACAAATATGTGATTAGAATGTTCTAAACTGAACGTTCTAATGCTGATGTCACAATCGCTGCCGGTAATTGAATTCAACGTTCTAGAACACTCACTTGTAATTTTGAAGAAAAAAACATTCCAAAAAAAACCTACTCATCAACTAGTTAACCCCCCCCCCCCCCAACATATCACTCCCTCCTGAGGCGGTTCCTGGCTGTTATTCCATCCTGAAAACCAATTACAGCCGCAGCGTTTCTCGCCGAGCTGGCGTCTGCCCAGCGAGGCCTACGCGTCTGAGCTATCTGCAAACGCGCTGCAAACGCCGCTGCTGACAAATCGCCAACACACGACCGCGAGGGACAACACGCGCCGGAAATAACCTCCCGCGTAGCAGCCAGAGCGAAGCCACATCACGTTTATGACATGCTCTGAAATATTAATGGAATTACATGCAGGCAAAGCAGCACTAATTACGCTTAAGCGAAAAGGACTTAAGCCGTGCTTCGTAACGAGAGGAAAAAGACACCAAGAGCCAAACTCCAGGATGCTTTCCAAAGCCTCCCTCAGTTCCCTCAGTCAGCCTTTTCCTCATCAGTGGTGTGAATTGCATGTGCTGTGCACTGATGTGGCCCTGACATATCACACTCCATCACTGGCATCAGAAGAGAAAGCTGGCTCCCACATGGCCATGGCCTGCAATAACAGAACTAAAGCTTTCTCTCACACTTAGAAGTGCGGCTTTGTGAGGGTGTGATGCAGGTCCTTCTCGTTGGCTGGTTAGCCGGAGCAGTGGTAGGCCATCTGTACCCACCCGCTCAGCCAGGCCAGACTGCTGCCGTGACCGCGGCCCGTCTCCCGGGTAACGGGTCGATGCGGACGCGGAGCGCAGCAGGGGGGGTGAACCCGTCTGGGTCTCCGCCCCGCTCCCCTGGCCTGGCCCAAACGGCGGACTGGGGGGGGCGTGAGCCGCCTGTCAGGTGAAGACTCTCGTCGGCCTTTGATTACAAACCCGTGTGCTCAGCCGCTGGTACGGACGTAGCGATTCACCAACACGCTGGAAGCATTTCCTCAATGTAATCTGATCTGTTTATTTGATCATTTGATCTGGTCATTTGGAAAATGGGAAGATCCAGTCAATTTCATTACATGATGTGATCAATTTGTTTACGTGATTTTGCTAATTTGGCAACAGGATCTTATTGACATGAGCCAATCATTTAGTCAATACAACACAATTTAGTCAATCCATTAATACCATTATTAATTCAAGATATGACTCTGCAGCAATAATTGTTTTATTGCAACAAAAGTTATGAATAATAACTATAATGATAAAACAGTAACTAATATCAATCTAAAACCTGCGCAAATGCTAAATATTCCCCAATATATTTCCACAATATGAAATGTCCAATTACAACAGTAGGCCCATCATTGCTACAATGCTACAGTGTACATCCACTTCGAAGGGCAAGGACTAGCATGACCCTGAAAACGCCTGCTGGCTGCTTATTTCACATCTACCAGTGATGCAGCTATGGCTGTTTACTGTGAGGACTGTGCAGCTAGTGCTGTTGTCACAGCCACACTGCAGGCTCTCATTTGCGCAGAGGAGTCATGACTGAGCCTAGCCTGTAGAGACCGGAGCAACCCTGCCAACTGAAACAGCCAATCACAATGCATGTACTGCTCTACATGACCCAGTCAGAGCCAGTCACTATGTGTGTACTGCTCTAAATCATCCAATCACATTCCTTAGCCAGTGCAGTCACAGTTCACATTTAAGTGGAACGGTTACAAAATGCAACAGCGAAACAGGGCCAAAAACACAGCCTGCGCACTGTACCTTTAAGACGAATCAAAGATGGGATTTAATCAACTCTCATTTGACAGTTATTGTGCCCCCATGTCACGCACATGCAATGTGGGCATCGGAGCAGTAGAGCTGAACAGCAGGGTGGCATTCACAGAGATGAGGCATCTGGCCCTGCGCATTACACACCCAGAGCAGAATGCGCGTCTTCAGCAGTCCCTAATGGGCCACACAGTGTGTGTGACTTCAGTGTGCTGAATCACTGCTGGAGAGAGCCGTCTCAGGGGAGGGGGGGGGGGGGGGGGGAGAGAGGGGGATAGAGAGAGAGAGGAGGGGAGAGAGAGAGAGAGAGAGAGAGAGAGAGAGAGAGAGAGAGAGAAAGAGATCGTCCACAGCCTCATCCACTGCAGTCTGTGTCCCCCATCTTTATAACCAGGACCTGCTCTCAATTAGATGTATGGCACGCTGAAAAAAAGTGCGATAAGTGTTTCAGTCTTGTAACAAAAATTAAAATCTTATTTCTCTCTCTCAAGTAGAAAATATTAGTTTGTTTTATGTCACTTTACTTTTCTTATTTTTCTTGACAAGTGAAATTGTCTAACCCCATTGGCAAATCTAGAAATGGGCCAAGCTGTCTCATTTCACTGGCATCATCTTTTTGTCTTATTTAGCAAAAAAGTAACAGGAGTAAGTTTTTGAGTTTTAACGCAAGACTCAAGTGCTTGTTAAGATTGACTTGTTCTCTGGTTTTGGCAGCACTGATGTCGAAACTGGTCTGCACTCCGCAGAAGCCACGGCGGCCTTCGTCCTTCCTCTTCCTCCTCCTCTCTCGCACGGAATGTGGCAAACGCATTCACTGCTCGTAGGGCCTTATCCTGTTTGTCCGCAGACTTACGACACGAGCGCAAATCTATAAATAACTCCCATACCAGTGGGCTGAGCCGGACAGGCACTCCGCGTTCCTGTTGACTAAACTTTACAATGACCCCCGTGACTCATCCCATCCGTCACCCGCGTAGCAGATCATTGGCAGACGTATTGATGGACTACCCAGACTTGTTTGCGCCGCGTTTCCCAGAAGCCCAACTGAAGAGGCCACATTGGCCTGGCTCATGGGGGGAGAAGGAGGGCCATGATGGGTTCCTGCATCTCATGGCAGCCTCTACTTTTAATAACTTTGAAAACTAAATGCATTTATAAGCTCATGAATGACATGTGTCCCTCCCTACTAGAGGTGGAAAGTAAAAGTCCTGCCATGTGTTTCTTCCACCCGTGAACTCTGCCAGCTGAGTTCACTAATTAGCTCTACCACCTGGGTGAAGAATTGTGCCAATTAGCAAATCCAGGTGATTGAAAAAAAAAAATACTGGGGTGGACTTTTACTTTCTGAACCTGGACTTTCCACCTCTGCTCCCTACTAGTAAACAGTTTTACGCCTGTTAAACATAAGAGTGACCCATTGGTGCGTGCATCTAATTACTTATCTCAACCGAAAAACCTGCACGTATGCCCGCCCTCACCCCTGACTCCATTACTGGAGCCAAGCCGAGAAAGCAGAGGAGGGAATGCCCCAAGGAATCCGGAAGGTTCTGCAAGCCGCACGACAGAAGCCACCTCCCTCGGGATTATCTCTACAAACATGCTCTTCTTCCGCAGGCTTAACCTTAACCGTACCTCACTGGAACATGCCTGTCTGGTACCCCACAGAGAGCGCGACAAAAGGGGAAATTCCTTCGAGGGGAGCACCCCGCGCCTGTGCTAAAACGCGCCTGCCGGCGGGACGTCCCGCGTGTCAGAGTCAGCTTGACGGACGGCTCGCGGGAACTCCCCGCGACAGACAGCAGTGACGCGAGCATTCCTCCGGAGAGATTATACCATGGAAAGGGTGAGGCCACGACTCCATAAACATTCAGAGTTCTTGAAGCAAAAACATTCACAAAAAATTCGAAGTGAAAGGAGGTGAAGGAAAGAGTTGAGGTGAAGATGATGATGATGAGTGAGTGAAAGAAGATGAAGAGCGAGCGGGGCTCCATACCGAGCAGGGCCGTCAGAACGTAGACGGCGCAGAAGCACAAACAGCCCGTGGAGAGAAAAGCCCTTTCCCGCTCTTCAGCTCTTATCAGCACTTTTGAGATCAAGGGAGAGCGTGAGAGAAGAGGGGGAGAGAGATAAGAAAAACAGGGCGGTAAAAAGCTAGCTACTTCCTGAGGTGGCGCAAATCTAAAAATCAAGGCAAGATCTCCACTGGAGATCGACCTTCTTGGCCTTGTGACCCACCCTGCACCCACAGTGCTTTCTAATACCGACCAATAAGATCAAAGAACACGCACTTCCTGGATAAGCCGCTGCCAGAGAAGGCTTCCATGTATATTGCATCTCATCCGTGGGGACAGGACTTCCTGTTCTGGCAGCATCAAGTACCCCGCAAGTTCGGGAAACCATTTCGACGAACCTTATCTGTGCTCTTCAAAAGGCCTCCAGACAGCCGTGGAGAGGCGCGTGGAAGTCTGAGTCATTATACTGCATTCCATCATTCACACGACTCTTTACAAATCTTTGATACCGCCCAACCCGCAAAAGACAAAGATGTCTACCGTAAGACATGCGGACACACCGGCAGCCCAACACAATACTATCAAAGACAACTTAGGATATCCCTCCCTAAAATATATCTACTTTCCCCTCATAGTGTCAAAGACTCCCCCATTTTTCTCTCCATCTGACACAATTGGCGAGGAGTGTCCCAGTGCACAGTGAGGCAGGAGGCCACAACATGGCTGCCGTATCAGGACGGTGGCATGGGCGCTTGTTTGAAGTGTCCGGGTGTGGTTTCCCTTTCATCCAGGTGGAGAGCGAGAGAAAGGTGGCCAGGTGGCGTTTCATCTGTCGTGTGCAAACAATTGGATTCCCATCCGCAGGTGCCGCACCCACATGCTAGCCGAACAGAGTATAGCAACCAGTTCTGCCGGCATCTCGTACAGAGCTAACATGACTATATTAGGTCAATACTGAACACCTTTTTCCATAGACAATCATGACCTTACGTTGCCTTTGCTTCATTTTGTTAAAGTCTAAATTTCATGTGGTACGGCAGTGTTAAAATTGAGCATGTTTAAACCATAGACTGTATAAAAATAACCTACTGCCACATTAGACTGGGTTGTTAATGTAATCATATAATTGTGGGGGACTACTCTGTTCCAAAGCCCACATAATGATGCATGCGGTTTACACACACTCCCCCTCCCGCCTCTTTCTTTGTGGGATTTGGATTCTATTAATACTGAAATCTACTCACAGCGAAAGGTGCATGTTTTTAAAGAAAATGAAGATTAAACAGAACTGTATCTTGAACAGAATGTGGCATTATTAAAACACACTGATCTGTAATATCTCAGATCAATTCATTTAGCATTTATTACCAAATTGATAAGAGCAAATTTTCACATCTTTATGTGCATGTACATCAACAGTAATGTAAACATAAATCGAAACCAAACAGCTATATACAGTAATAGACCTGCCACAGTTTCCTCGAAAAGGAAACGACAAGTTGTCATGTGGCTTTCAAAATGGTCCAAGATCAAGAGGATGTCATTTAAATCAAGTCTTCCGCAGTTTACGACCAAATCCAGAACGCAAGCATGGCCAACGTGCTTAAGGAACGAGGTTTGGCAGTTCATATTTCTGACATGACCAAATATGGGCCTATGGGCGCATGCGAGAGGAAAGCAGAACGGTGTGTCGTTGCCATGACATTCCAAGGATCTACTGAGGCTGGCAACGACCAAACGCGCGGGGCAAATATGCGGTCAATTTCCTGTCAAATCCCAACGTGGCTTAAAAAAAGAGGCCCTCTGACGGAAAACCTCTGCCTCCTTAACAACAGGCCTGTGCCTCCACACCTCCAGCTTTACTTTAAAATACCTTTGCAGATTTCAGTGAAAATTACCTTTGCAGATTTCAATGAGGCCCTGGAGCTGATGCTGACTCTATAAAATGAATAGGCCTACTTCATTTCTTTACAGAAATGAAAGACTAAGCTTGAGCCAGTCTAAAATAAGGTATTCATTTTCTAGAGTGCATGAGTTCTCTATAATTAAACCTTGGGGGTAGAAGAAGCTCCGCTGGCTTGTTTGAGAACAAGTGAACTTTTTTTTCTTCATATCTAAGCCATCTGACTAGCTGAACAGATAAATCACGATACATGTGCATGTGAATGAGTGCGCCCTTATAAATGACTAACACGTTCTACAATGCAAAATACAAAGTATGAGGAGCAACCTTTTTATTTATCAAATACACTATGCACTTTGAAACCATGACAACTGAAAATTGCAATTCCAGTTTTTATTTTCAGTACATTGTGCTATTTTAAACACACATTGTAATGTACTGTAAAAAGTATTCCATGCTATAGTAATTGCATATAAAAGCATATAGCAAAATGGATAGAATTTACTGAAATATTTTCTAAGAATTTATAAATTTGAGCTTAGGATATTTTTATTTTAGTTTGTCATTTGGATAAAGAAACTCTTGTTTCAAAATGAGTCATTTAGAAGGTCTGGATTCTTGGACCAAATGCATACATGTGACTGTGTGTAATAAGGACCAGCAGGCACACGCACATGCACACACACACGTGCGCACGCGTCCTTGCACACACACTCTCTGTCTCTCTCTCTCACACACACACACACACATGCACGCACACACACACACACACATACATATGCAGGCACACTCACACACACACTGACACACAGACACACACATGCTCACACACACACACATACACACTCACACACATGCTCACACACACACACATACACACTCACACACACACACACACACACAAACATAAACAGAACATGAGCTTCCCTGCTGTGCAGCCGAACTGCAGCCTGGATCAGCCACACCTTCACAGCACATGCAGCGTTAAACACTGGGGCTTGCCTCAGTGCGCTGTCCTATAGCCGGGCCGTACCCAAGCTCAAATCCTGCCTCAGACTGCAAGCGTGGGCGCGGGCCTCCATGGAGGGGGGCGTAATGAGCCCTGTATCCAGCAGGCTTCTGGGGGCAGGCTGGCAGTGCCAGCTGGGAGCAGCTCCCAAACCCCCGCTTATCTCTGCGATTAGCTCCTCCACTGCACCCGGGGACGTGCCGCTCCGAGGGTAGGCGCAATGAGTCAGCCTGTCCTCCGGGGGCACTCCTAATCCCGGGCCGCTCCTTTCCAAAGGGTGAGGGAAGGAACAATGGCCAATTCCTTTAAGCCTCTTAAGATCAAAGAGCACAGGGGTTGGGTTTTAAAAATATGTTTCCTGTTTAGAGGCAAATTTGCAGAATGCAGCTGTTTGCAGGCAACATGTTCTTAAAGCAAAGCATGCTGAACTGCACCCGCTCAACTGTGATCACTTTCTAAGGATTACACAGGTTCCTGCTTCCTGTTGCGGTCTCTCTGTGCATGATCCAGCATCACCTGTCACCTGATGAGCCAGGGGATCGTGTTTCAGACACGGCTAGTCTGCCGCTCCCCTGGGGAAAGGCCCTCTCCAGACACTGTCTGCTCTCACCATCTGCCTCCTACACACATCATGGGGACCAGTACAACCCAAGCACACAGCACCAGACACCTGCAGCATACACCATACAACCCAACTGCACAGCACCAAACACCTGCAGCACACACCACACAACCCAACTGCACAGCACCAAACACCTGCAGCACACACCAAACAACCCAACCACACAGCACCAAACACCTGCAGCACATACCATACAACCCAACCACACAACCTTTATTTAACCAGAATAGGCTCATTGAGTTTCAAAATCTCTTTTCCAAGAGCGACCTGGCCAAGACAGGCAGTAACAAATCAATTCACAAAGTCAGAGACAGACAACATTTATTAGCCCAAAATGAAGCAAACCTTTCTGCAGAACTGATAAGCATAAAACAAAACACATTTCACGTTCCTTCCATTTCATGCACAAGCTAAAACGCCTCAAAGTCCTGCACAAAAAGCACTTTTCTTCTGCCCGCCGGCTGACCTGCGCATTCGCCCTCAGCGATCTGCTATGCGCACGCAAATGCAGCCGAAAATGCGACCGCCCTCTCGCTCAGAAGGGCGAGCGTTCCCCGCAGCTCTCAGGACGCTACCCGCGCCGAGGGGACGCCGCCGCGGCGCGCGAGCGATCCGCGCCGCCGCACCGGGGGGAAGGTGACCCCCTGCGTCTCCTCTCCCCGCCCCCGCGCGTTCCGCCGCGCGTCACTCCGTTACCCTGGCGCCCAGTCCGTCGCGCGCACGTGCGCGTGGGCACGGACTCGCAGGTCAACGTGTGCAGAAACGCATATGCGCAAACGCGCACTTGAGCGCTCAGGCACAAACACGTATGCGCGCGCGCACACACACGCACGCACACACACACGCACACACACGCACGTGCACCCGCCGACCCACCGCTCGTGAATCACGAAACGAGGAACCGGCCAACGGTAAATCAATCAAAAGGTCATAAACGCGAAAACCGGCCATAAAACATGTTCCCCGTCCCAGTCCGAGACCACTTTCCCACCCGGCACATAAAACCTGGCGTTTTGAACCGCAGCCGCAGGTCAGTGACTTCACAGGCCAGGCTGCTTCCCGAAATAGAGCCGCTCCCCGCAGAGACAGGGGAAGAGAGAGCCTCAGACACCACTCCTGTCACTCTGCGGGGCTGAGGGACCCGCATCCTGCAGTCGGCTGAGTGCGGTGAGTCCCTGAGTCCTCGCTAGCGCGGCCGCAAGGAAGTCAGCGCGCATCTGATCTTCAGGGACGTGTGTAGGTGTGTGGGTGGATGCTCGGCTGTACTGTACGTGAGCCCCCAGCGTCCTGCCCCCCCCCGCTGCCCCCGCCGAACAGCTGGATGTGTCCCCTGTCAATGGAGCGGCTATTTATAGCAGCACCCCCCCCTCCCCCGTCCTCAGCGGGGTTTGAAATGAGCTCAGCAGCGGCAGGCTATGTGACCAGAAAACAGATTTCCAGCGATCCGGCTCTCTCAGGTCGTGAGACTCCGGCGCTCTGACTCCTGAGCGGGCAAACAACCATCCCCTCCCCAAAATCCTGCCCATTCATGACTATTCATGACCATTCATGACCATTCATGACCGTTCATGACCATTCACAAGGTCAGTGTTCTGACATGTGACGTGAGACACAGCCGCCGCGTCCGTCCTTCTGAAGGATCAGCCTTACCACCAGTTTTATATGCATTTTGAGGCTGACGTCTAGATTTGAAATTCACGTCTGAAGCATCCATTCTGACTCACAGCAATGCCCTTTGACCTTAAATGCTGATATCACATTCATGCAAATGACACTGTTTTCAGAGCCGGCTGCTGGCATAAACACTCTGTGAGCCACATAACTCCGGGTTGGAATGTTTTTCATTTTTTTGACAGACACTTCTCAAGGTGCAAATGGCTTTTTTGACGCTGCTGTTCTTGCGTGGGTTACCCGGTGACTGGCAGTACTCAGCCCCACTCCACTCCACACACACCCCCCCCCCCCCCCCCGGGTGTGATCAGTCCCCCCCAATTCATGTTCCCCAGTTCCACCCAAATTCATGTTCATTCCAGTTTACGGCCATTAAAAAGAGGCAGCTTGGGTTATTTTCATTTCTTACAGAGCACAATGAATTCAGCGAAAACCAAGGTTGATGAAGAAAGATTTACACAAAACAACCGTAAAATGCTCAGGCTAAATCTGCGTTAAAGTTGAGGCAAGGAGCACTGCTCTCAGCCTGTGCAGAGGACTCAGTGTTGAGATGGACAAAAACACAGGGGCTCTGGCTCAGTCAGACGGCTCTGTTCACACACAGCTCTCTCCATCCTCTCTGGCACCCCGTCTGTGATCTAGGACAGCGCGTTCCGCGAAGGGAAGCGGCGAATTCGGAAATCTGTGCCACAGAACAGTCCCTGCCTTTTCCATTTTCTGGACGGAGAACCCTGAGAAAACGAGGCTGTAATTACATGCGAGTAGTGTTTGCTTAACTGGGAAATGAGGGAATCCTTATTTTTAGATTAAAGCTTTAACCCGCAAGAAGAAAAACAAGCCTTCAGCTGACAGAGAAAAATATTGTTTCCATTCTGTATTCTATATTCCATTAAATATTGCATCTATTTCTGTGATGGTCTGAGACATCATAAATCTAAATCAGTCATATTTTTCTGTGGATGATGTCACAAAATAATGCTGAATTGGACGCCACAGTATTCACATTAAATCGGCCTATTTTTTCAACACAAAATGATGGCTGTTTCAATGCAGACAATGTGTTGCTAATTAAAGAAACAAATTAGGCACCAATCACTATTTGTTTCCTTTCTAGTATTCAAAATACATGCAATACAATTATGATCAGTACATTATACCAATGAAGCAGGCCTACATTTAAACACAAGATTAGCCTTATAACCATAAGGAATCCCTTGTATTTTTCATAAATCCCAGGGTCTCATGGTTTGTGCAAAAACGTGTAAATCCTAAACGGGCTGTGATCTATCCTACAAGCGTCTGTCACGCTATAATGAATCACTTAGGGACCTATTAAAGAAATCAACAACGTTTAAACAAATGCCAAGATGAAGCACGACAAAAGCCCGTAATAGCAACAGACGGCTATGATGGAAAAGTACGGATGAATAATCGCGGGATTTATTTTAGCGTTTAAAAGAGCACAAAAGCTCTCATGCATTAGAAGGCATCCATATTGTGGAGGAAAAGGCTTTAATATGACATAGACCAAAAACTCCAGACACAAAAGTTGTACCATTGTCAAAATATTGACAGTTATTGTTAAAACAGCGCCCTTGCGTCCTATCTGAACCAAACAATCATGTTATTTTCGTGAAATAAAAAACATGAATATCAGCCTGTCATGTTTAATTCAAATAAAACGACAGCCTGTCGTACATTTCTACAGGACTCCCAGTAACGTTCAATATTCGCTGTAATTCAAGTTTCCTTTATATGTACAATATACCGTTTAACTTCGTTTAACTTCAGATAAATCCACAGTCCGGTTACTACGGATTAAAACATTGATAAAGCCCGCAGGTCGCTCATTCGCAACTGTCTAATACAGCAGCGATGCACGTAAGATTAGAATCCACTTCAAAAATGTCTAACATAGCTAACTCATCATCGCCTTTCCTTTTTACGTCATCTTTGACAGTCACAGACTAAGAATTTTGAGACCGACGTTAATTATAACACGTGGGACCATGACATGAGCACATAGGAACGCGCAGTAAAATGTCCAGTATTTATTCAACTCGTCATATGAGTAAATATGAGTAGCCTACAATAGGCACCATATGCAAGAGTTTATTTAACACTAAACATTTTACTGTGCGTCTGGAATCTTAACAAGGCTTACATTTGAATAGTTGCCTTCAATGTGCTCTTGTTATTGTTGTTTTATCACGCAATATTAGCCACGTCATGTAACGTACATAACAAGCTAGTGCTACTGTACAAAAATAGCCACGCTAGTGCGCACGGCACTTAAGAAATCAACAAGTCTGCGTTTCTCCATCATTTGCCTCTTTACCTACAACACATTCAAAAATCGCGGGTCCCCAAATTATTATCAACTCAAACCAAGATAATACACGCATCTCTCATTCTAATGACAACAAGTATGAAACGAATAATTACCCCCCAGTGCATCTACCCAGTACAGCTACAACAGTGGAAGAACTGATGACTCTGTACCTTACTGCCTGACAACATAATTATGACAGAAACCTGTACTGCAGTGTTTTCTGTCGCCGGGTACAGAGCGAACCAGCGAACTCCAAAGCGTAACTGAAATGTCACGGTTTTTAAACGTGTTAGCTAACAGAAGTAGACAGATGGCAGAGTGGACACTGAAAACAACATTTGTTGCCAAATGCCAAATAATTAACGAGCTACACCGGGCGTCTTTGAAGCTATTAACGTTAGTGGTAAACGAAGTGAACTCCCGCCAGTCAGCTTGCTCATCACAGCCAGGTTATGACAAGCTAAAAAAATTACTATCCGTGTAAGAAGCTTGAATGCCTAAAAGACAAGAGACTCGCCGTTACAACTATTTATTCCGCAAATGATATAAACACTTCGTAAGTGAAGGGAAATAACCACCTTTCTTCTCACCTGTTCGCGGCTGCTGATGTACGACGCGATGCTGACTAGCAAGTAGAATCTGATTATTCCACCAGAGGGTGCACGCGAGGTTACTGCAGCAACCTTAAAGACTCATGGGACGTGTAGTTTCATCCATGAAATTAGTGGCGGAATTTAACGTTATTGCTTTTGATGAATGACTGTTTATAAATGATTGCTACGACACTAATAAATGTTATTTACACTGTGGATATGAAAAAAGCAACAACCAGTTTTATATCTGATTACTTTGTTAGCGTTTTATGAGTATGACGAGATAACGGTATTGTAAGTTTTGGAGATGGCAAATGTAAATATGATGACAAAGCTCAGGGTTTGGACTGACAACACCAAGAAGGGTGAACTTTGTTGACAGCCAGAGGTTTTCATGCACAAGGTCAACTCGATATATCTCATGAGCTTTGCGTCGAATCTGTTGCAGCCGACAAGCAGATGTAATATTTTTCACTTTCACAACCTTGAAATTACAAATATGCAACGATCTATTATAATTGCCATAATTTAATAAATTTCTGAACAATAATTCGCAATGATGGAACGCAACTGTCCTGTTAAAATATTCGGAGAAGTAAAAGTAGTTGCTCGGTGCATTTTGGCGAAACTTACATTCGTACACTCATGTTAAATTTACTCTCGAAACAAGTCGCTAACTCAATCATGGCGGCGTCCACAGGCAGCACCGATGGGTCGATGTCGGGCTCAATATCGCCTGATTCGAGCCCAGAAATTGCTCAATTTCAGTACAGTACCCTCCTGGAACACCTAATCGGAGAAAAGCGGCAAATAAAGGAGCTAAACCCCACAATAATGGGCGGCCTTCCGAGTCCTCATAAGACTGATGAGCAGAAGATGATTGAACGAGGGATGGAGAGCTGTGCTTTCAAAGCGGTGTTGGCCTGTGTAGGAGGTATTTGTGCTTAGAACTTGAATTTAGCTATCTGTCTAAACAGCATCTGGTGATCAGCGAACTGCTTGGACTATATTATATGTGTCAGACGTTATCTAGTGGTAATTAGTCGGGCAATATTTGCTAGCTGGCTAACATTTAGCTTGCTTGAATGCTAGCCTAGCCACAGACAGAAACTTGGCGTTCAGTTCAAGTATAATGCTTTCTTAATGGCTAACTCGCTATTTCGTATGCGAAATATTGGTAATGCTGTCTCTGTGACGGAATCGGTCACTCAGCGAACGTTAAGCCGGTGGCTGATGAATACGAATTTGGATCTCTGACTCCCCACTTTCTGAATGTCCCCGTGCCATTGTCATATTGCTAATAGACAGCATAGACACATTAATAACAACGAGTTTGCTGCCAGAAAACTCTCTTGTAAGCCCGACAATCGCTATGTTTTCGTACAGGGTTTGACAATCGCTATGTTTTCCTGCAGGGTTTGTGCTGGGAGGCGCGTTTGGTGTTTTTACTGCAGGCATCGATACCAACGTCGGATTCGACCCCAAGGATCCCATGAGGACACCGACAGCAAGAGAAGTGCTGCGGGACATGGGACAAAGGGGCATGTCGTATGCCAAAAATTTTGCTATTGTGGGCGCGATGTTTTCTTGCACCGAGTGTTTGATTGAATCAGTAAGTTGTATAGCTCTGCTTATGTCTAAATGTGACATGGTAGTCTAAATACATCAAATGCTGTAGATAGCTCTATGCATTCAGTATATGGCGTGTTACAAATCATTCTGAGTAGACGTATCTTTAAACCATTGACTGTACGAAAATTTAAACTTACTTGGAGAATGTGCGGACAATACGATAGAAAAATTTGGCTGAACAATTTCGATGTTTCCGAATGAATAATTGTCATTTGCCGCCTCCTGCCGGTTGCTTGGTTTTATGCCGCTACGACAGATTTTTTCCGGCAGATTAATGCTAGGCAGGAATGGTGTTTCAAGACCGGCATTCATTTACACTTTGCAGTTAATTTACTTCAGCTCTGATGAAAACAACGAAGAGCTGGCCCAAAACGAAAACTAGCTGCGGCCGTTATACATTGGAATTCCGTACTCCGACCTAGATTTAGACCCTTAGGTATTGTTGAAATCACATCCTGTGCTGTGTGGTAGACACATTTGAGGTGACATGTGAACCCCATAGGACCAGTGTCCTAATTTTATATATGTGCCCTTGAATAATTTAGAAAGCATACCGTTTGCTCTAGTTTTCAGTACTAATGACATCTGCTGCACAATTTTTGTTTAAATTAAAGATAAATCTTATAAGTAGATGTTATCTCTGGTTCTGTGTTCAAGTGTGAAGTCTCTCCTGAAATTACAATCTGCAACTTTCTATTCAATAATTGAAGTCCAGAGCCACTGTGTCATTTAGCCACTCATGAAATTGTTGTTTTAAATTAATGTAGATTATTTGTTTTGTTGAGATGTATAAAACATCATGTGTAATAAGTTTCACCGATGATTCAGAATAATTTTTATTCAGTAATAATAATAAATTTCTTATCCCACTTAACAAGAGTAGTTTTTTTCTTTAGTATGTTGCAGAGAATAGCTGCGAGTTTCCAGTGCTATTCAGAAAGCCTCAATAGATGGCAATAATGTAGTTCATATTGACTCTGTTTTTGTGGTGTTTAATCTCCCTGGTACATTGGGCACAGATCATGGAACAACCTCAGGTTGTTTTGTCTGACCAAGTTTGCATGAAGTGAATTCAGCTGCATTGGAGAAGTTGCATGCAAAACTGCGCAAAAATCTGGGCGAATAGATCTGTTGCGCTTTTCTTAACCAGATTTGTTTCACTTTTCAGCACAGAGGCAAGTCTGACTGGAAAAATGCTGTTTACAGTGGCTGTGTGACTGGGGGAGCAATTGGATTCAGAGGTAGGTTTTTTTTTCTTCTCTCTTTCATTTTCTTTTCTCTTTTCCAAGCAGTTTGTCCATTCGGGGTGGTACACCCAGCTGAAACACTAGTGCTCGGAGTAGTACTGAGCCTTGGGGAGCAGAACTGAATGCTGACTGTAGCCAGGGGTCCTGCAGGACGAAGCACCAATGGCCATGGACTCTGAGACACCCGGATAGGCAGGGTTTCAGTGGGCGGGGTTTCCCCCCTCCTTGCTGTCCAATAGCAGTTGGGTGCTTGTAGTTTGCCTGTGCCATCAGTAGATAAAGGAAAGTTCTGTAATGTAGTGACTCCACAGCTCAGCTGAGGGAACGGCGAGTGAAAAGAGCTGGTGGCAAGCATCATCCGCTTTGGCGGAAACACACACACACACACACTCTCCTGAAAGATGTAGGACGCTGCAGTGGTTGAAATGGCCAATATGATTTGGCTTTCCAGATTGGAGTATAAGGATCAGTTTATGTAGAGGTTTCTCTTTTTTTAAGGAATATACTTAGTGATCTGTTTTTCTGTACTTTATGCTGTTCCACTAATGCATATGTACCTGTTTTCATCTTTTATACTGGGTCTACTAATGGGCCCAGGAATATAGAGTTCAGTATTTCAGCACAGGTGGGAAAATGACTTACTGCAATGGTTAAGATTACTTGGCAGATGGAACACTAACCAGTTAACAAGCATGTGTGCTAGTAAGTGTCTGTGGATATTATGTTTTTACTGAAGAAAATGACTTCTTATCCTTCTTTGACAGCTGGGCTCAAAGCAGGAGTACTCGGGTGCGGAGGCTTTGCAGCTTTTTCTGCGGCAATAGAATACTACCTAAGGTGAACACCAGGATGGGACACTTCAACTTGCATTTGTGGCATTCTGGCTCAGTGGATTTACACAAGCTGTCTGAGACACACTTCCGGAACTTGCCGGAGATTGACAGTTACAGAGGAATTATGTGTAGTGTATCTAAGGATGATGTATAGCAGGGGTGTCCAGTCTTATTCAAAAAGGGTCGGCGTTGGTGCAGGGTTTTATTTCATTTCAGCGCTACAACAACTGATTCAGTGAATTAACTGCTCATGGTCTTCAATCAACACCTTGGTAAATAGAATTGGATGTCTTAGTGCTGGGTTAAAACAAAAAAACCTGCACCCACACCGGCCCTTCCTGGATATGATTGGACACCGCTGGGCTGTGGGGACCAGATGTGATGTGTCTTGTCCGTAATGATTGTACATAGAAACAAGGCTGCTCAACTCCAGGGAAGCATCTGAGCCATAATTACACCGGTCAGTTTCTTTGACGAAACTCAGCTCTTTGTCTTGCTCTTAAGAGTTTAAAACAAAGATGCGTAAACCCCGTGGGACTGTGCACCCTAAAAACTGGGGCTGAGCTGTGCTATAAAACATGGATTTTCAAACAGTTTGTTCAATATTTATTGTAAAAAAAAAATCAATGCCTGTATTAAACAAGTTATTGTAATGCCAATAACCTTTTCTAACTCAACTTTGTTGCCGTTTGTGGTCATTAAATGAAATTCTTGAGGTACAGTGTGCCCTCCAAAAGTATTTACACCCTTGATATAGAAGAAAAGATTGAGATGAACTGAGATGAAGTGCAAAATAATTGGAAAAAGTAATTCTAACAATCTTTTCCACCTAGGAATTTTATTAGTATTAAAGAATGTTTTTTGAGCATACAATACAGCTGTATCTGTTTATTTTATAGCCTTCTTTGCTTTTCTTTTTCAAGGGTGAATAATTTTGGAGAGTGCTGTATGAATTTCAGATTTACTAAAAATATCTATGTTAGTAGCAGACAATTATTAAAGTTGTTGTGTAATACAAGTTATTTATGCTTGCTGCAGTGTGTGCACAGCAAACTTTTTAAACAAAGTGTAAAGGACACCAAATACACAGTTTCCACAAAACCATGACCAAAACAACCATCTGGTGCACTTTTATTTTATTTTCCTAAAAAAGAAAAAAAAAACAGTTCACATCAACATTAACCCTTATTGTTAATACAGTATGTACTCAATTTCTTCCTAATGGAAGCAAAATACATGGTTTGATTTTTCTTTAATCTTATATTAAAAATATCAAATGGTACTCATCTAACAGTGCTTATTTTAAGATATGTTGCGGGCTTGATAGCAGAAAGGTTGGATTTGCATGGCTTTGCACTGAGAGCACTGGCACCAACGCAGCAAAACAGCAGAACAATCTACCTTTGTGTTACCCAGCCTGATGGATGACAAGCTGAACATGCAACGAGGGCAATTACACAAATCATCCCATAATTACACAAGAAATGCCGTCATACACAGAACTGGCTTGACTTTTAAAAGAAGCAACATTTTCCATATTTGTTGAAGTCATATTTAACAACCTCCATTTAGGCTTCCAGCCCAATTTTAAACGAAATGCTAACAAATCGACTGTCAGAATTTGTACAACAGTTGTTTTTTTTTTTTTTTTTTTGTCCATGTTATTACAGTACAGCTCAGTCAACATTGACTGTAAAGGAGAAACGGAACTAAATAAAAAAACATCACTACCTGATAAACTTCAAACAAACGACTCCGCAGAGTAATTCTATAGATGTACTGGACTGTACAGGCACACGCAATATATATATTTATAATAAATAGGGCGAATTTGGCCTGGACTCCACACAGGAGGGCAGCGATCGTCACCAGTTAGCGGCTAACGTTAGCGCGGAACCAGTGGCAGTGGGGGAAACCCCACCGAGCGCGGCGCCCCTCCCTGGTCTTAAGGGTCGCGCGCGCACAGCCCTCCTCAAATCACATGCACAAAGCAGAGGAAATCAAAAAGATAAACTATCAAACAAATAATATTTATAAAATATGTAAATGCCATTTCTGGAATGCCTCTGGAGAAAAGAGAGAGAACAAAAACAAAACGGAACAAAACAAAAAAAAAAAGAACAAGACGAGTAACGGACATTCTGAAATCACATACCGATCAGACACCACCACGCTACGCAAACGACCACAACGCGTACACACACACACACACACACATGCGATCGCATGCACACGCACACTCTCGCTCCAATGGTAGTCCCTGCTGGAGGCTCCTTTCGCGGTTACGTTGCCATGACGCCACGATGGAGAGGAATAGGCGGTGTCCACCGTCTTTTCCCTAGAGGGAGCTGTAGGACTGTGGGGAGGAGAGCCCTCCTCTACCCCGTTTCAAAATGGAGGAAAAACGCAAAAAAGGCAAGTGTTAACGTATGGAGTGCATGGCAATCGACGCGTGTCCTCTTCCGGGGTGGCGTGGTGTACAGGGTGACCTTTGCCCCCCCCTTCGTCTCTCTGGGCCTGCTCTGAATCAGCAACGCGAGTGCCATCGGGCAGCGTGTGCTCGTGTGCACGTACGCACGTGTGGAGAGCGGGGAGGATTTGGGGAGCTGTACATCGGTGAGAGACGTCTGCCGCTTGTCGCCAGTCTTCGGTGGACGGACGGACGAGGGACGCGTCCCGGTCACCACGGGAACACGCGGGACACGGCTGGGGAACGGAGAGGGAGCACAGTGGCTTCAGTTTGACAGTTTTGCTTTTTTTTTGTTTCTTTTTTCCGAGGGCGTTTTATTTCCGTCTCTGGCTGGCGCTGTACAGTTAAAAAGGTGTGCTGGGACGGAGCTCCCGGAGTGTCTCCTGGCGACGGTCGGAGTGCTTGGGTTGGGGGGGGGGGTGAGGGAGGGGGGGGTCTACACGTCGGTGGAGAAGTAGAGGGTGTTTCGCTTGAGCTCGCTGAAGGAGATGGGCGGGTGCTGTAGGTAGTACAGGAGCACCTGGACCTGGGGGAGGAGAAGAGAGACATTGAGAATCACTCCAACAACCTGCAACACCATCCCTAACCTACCAATCATGGACC
Organism: Anguilla pacifica; assembly: GCA_039654925.1. Classification (NCBI taxonomy): domain Eukaryota; kingdom Metazoa; phylum Chordata; class Actinopteri; order Anguilliformes; family Anguillidae; genus Anguilla; species Anguilla pacifica. The sequence continues at coordinate 47,681,902 of CM077292.1, forward strand.
ACATTATACCTGCCATACAAGTCCCTAACCTACAAATTATGGACCACATCATACCTGTCATACCATCCCTAACACAAGGATCGCATCATATGGTCATACCATCCCTAACTTAGAACAACAGGGACCGCACCCTACAGTCTAAAGCAGAGGTCTCTGGAGGGTCATAGTCTCTACAGGTTTTGGTGGTTTCCTTTCAAGTAGCAGCTAAGATAGTCCCAGGAAGCGTGTGTGGGCTCTTTAACCAATCAGATTAAGCCTTTACGTCCTGAGACAGAGAGAAACAACAGACACTGTGACCTTCCAGCACTGGAGTTTGAGATCCCTGGTCAAAAGTCAGGGCTGAAGAATAGCATAATCAATAAAGCATACTTGATTAACTATGCTGCTCTTCTCCTTAGTTATACATGCATTTTCAAAACACAGATCTGGGAACCAATGCATATGGGTTTACCATGAAGCTAATTTATGGGTGCTACATGTGGATACACACAGATGGTAGTGCTTGGATGTGTGGCTCGCATAATGTTTGGAGAAGAAAATGCGGCAATATCTGGATGACTTAAACTCACCCTGGAGTAGTACAAATAGCAAAAATATTTTCATTATGACTGCTGCCATTTACATTGACGAAAACGGTCATATGGTTGTCCTTAACGCAAATAACCAGATATAAACCGACGTTATTCATACGAGACGTCGCGGGGACATAAAATGACCTGGTGAACACGAGCTTTCCCTGACAGTCTCCAGGTTTTTTTTTTTGGTTTTTTTTTTCCAGAACAGACTGGGTTTCCGTGGTAGCGCGCATCATCGCGGAGGCCTGGGAAGCAGGCCGGCCGGCGCGATGCCCAGCCGACGCGCGCGCGGGCGGGCGGGCGAGCCAGGGCAGGTTCTCACGACTGCGGAAAACATCTGCCTCCAGACCGACTCCAGGCAGGCAAGTCACGTCAGCCAGCCGCGCTCAGGATTAAAACATAAAAAAACCCGTCAGGACAGCTTGTCGCCACGGACGGACAGACAACCTTTAATTCGCTCGACGGATTGCATTTTCACCTGCGGCTGACCCAGAGGAACCCAAACAGTCCACCGTTGGGCTCGTGAGAATTTCCTTTTGACTACGCAGAAGAAGCAGAGGATTCGGTCCGGGAACGGGCAATTAATGTAAATTATTTGTTTGCGCTCTAAACAGAGCTGAAGTCCTGACTGCTTTGATAACAGCCCACGTCCCACAACCTGTAGAGCTGATGCTTCAGAGAGCTAAATTCCAGAAACATCTTATGAAGAGCTTAGCCGCCGGCACAGCTGTCCATTGAGGGCAAGGCCCGTTAGCCTACACCCCGGGGAATCCATGTTCTGTGCCTCAGACCTCAGAGTGTACGAGAGGTCTCCATTTTTATCCACGAACATTCTGTACCATCGTCTTCCTGCGGTTCCCAAAATGTTCCTCTGTTCCATTCCAAACATTGGGCCCTTCATCTCAGTGAACGCAGAGGCTGGTTTTAGCCATATTTGGGTTCACCCGCAGGCCACTTGATTAGACGTGCCTGGAGTTCAACCTGAGCCAAGGTTCACTGCGAGCCGACAGGTCAAGCTTATTTATCATTCAGGACCCGGGGCCTCTAATGAACAGGTCAAACAAAACCGAGAAGAAAATAAATCTCATTCAAAAGGCAGATGATGGATTTTTTAAATGTTTATTTCTCTTTCCATTTATTTTGGAGGATGGGATTCCTGTTTAAATTTAGGTAGTGGTGGCTGACCAGTTTCCTGTTTACTTCTGAAGATCCAGCTGGTTTGGCTGAAACACCAGCCTGACACTCACCACCGCACTGATTCATACACACGGGCTCTTCTGAGCTTTCCCACAGGTCTAAAACGGCCAAATACATACTCTATAAACATGAACATACTTTTTATCTCATAAATTTTCAAATTTCAAATTTGCTTGAAATAATATTGTTATGTTGTGAAGGAATTGTTGAGGGTAAAGTGGTGTTTTCAGTATGGTGAGGAACTGGTACCAAGCCACGGAAGACTTCTTGAGGCCCTTCCCTCAGCAAGCTCAGTATTTGTCCCATTTCATTTAAAAGTTTCAACAAATAATTTTAGTCTTGACGTCCAACAATGGCTTCACAAAGCCTACCTAGCTCCCAGCTCCTAGCTACACGGCTATTTTGGCCCTGAATCGGTTTTGGATCAGGCAAGGTCCTGTAAAGGCTGGTGTGTTTTCAGCTTTCAGTGAACAAGAGAGGCCCTGGACCCCGTTCCCTTAGAGTGTAAAGACTCCCTCCTCCCTACTATCTCGTGCCACGCCTACCTGCGCCATGACGTCATGTGACCAGATGTCGGAGGCCAGTGTGACGTGCCCTTTGCTGCTCTCCGACTCGGACGGCCTGAGCAGGGTGGGGCCGAAGACGGTTGCCAGGTTATGGAGGGACATCTTGTTGATCGGCTCCTTCTCTGCAACCCTGTGAAGAGATAGGACAAGCGTAAAAAAATTACACTGGTGCGACGGATGCTTGGCAAAACTGGAACGGAGTCAAGAACTGCTCAATTAATCGGCCTAAGTATAGAAAAGCACACAGGACATAATACCAGTGCCTGGAAATTCAAATATAGCCCTTTATAATTACTGTACATTATAAAACTTTTTTTTGTTTCTGGAAATGTACAATATCCTACAGCCGCTGTGTGCATGTTTGTGTGTGTTTGTACAGTTTGTCTATCCAAGGATCTGTTGTTCTGTATATGACATGGCACCCAGTACCAAACAGTAGACTGTTCTGAATGCTTTGCAGAGTTAGGCTATGCTACCTGCACCATTGCCAAGAGCTTCCTTTCACAAGCACACAAGCTAAGAGGGCTTCTGGGTAGCTCATCCTGTTAAGACATCCTCAGTTGGCCTGCACCTGTATCTCATCACTCTCTAGCGACCCCTGCTGGTAAATCTGGCACCTGAGGTCTGTTTGATAAAGCTACAAATAAAGTGTCTCATCTGAACTCATGTCTGTGTGAGCCTGACTTGCGGGGCTACAGTGTAAAAAGAAGCAGCTGGCAACACAACATGCTAGGAGAGGCTGTGCTTGTTGACACTTTCCCTCATTGGCTGCAGAGCGTGCAAAATGAGTGCAGCTGTATGTTGGGTATTCCAAAATGGGGAGGAATCTGGAAGGGTGGGATGGGGGGTTAAAAAAATGATAATAATAAAATTTTAGTAGCAGAAGTGACTATAACGTACCCTCTGCGGCTGCCAAAATTGAAGAATAAAATGACAAAACATTAAATCTCATGCTCTCTGACTCACTGGCCAATTCACTGAAGTGCATGTGCAGAACACAACACACATCTATGCAGACATGTGGCCAGACATCACATGCTAAAAATCTCCTCTGCACCTCAAAACACGAGGAACCCCCCTCTGTGGCACAAACGGCCACTGTGCCCTCACCACACGGGTTCTTAATTCTAATTCACGCGGTGGGCCTCGGGCACAGGGCACACAGGACCCCCCCCCCGCGACCCGTCCGCGTGCGACTCCACTTCCTGTGCCCTTCTGAGACGGCCCACGGGGCCAGACGTCTTTGTTCCGCCACCGCTCTCCCTCCGAGCCTGACGCTAAGCGCATCCAGATGTGCAAACAAAGAGAGAGAGAGAGAGAAAACGAGCCCAGCAGCCCACGCAGATGAAAGCCTGCCGTGCTGTTTTTCCTTTACGTTTTGAATCTAAAGCTTTATTGGCATCACTGCCCAGGAGACACGTCTTTGATCTTCACTCGATTGCCGGCTCTTCCAGATGTGAACTCATGTTACATGAGGAGGATGCACGCTGGCCTTTCATTCATAACTCCCAGGCCCTGTTTTCCCCAGGACCAAAGAGGATGTTCCACACACGTATTCAATCCCCGCACACAGGAGTGCAGACAGGGGGAAAAACATTTTAAAAACCCCTTAAGCAACACTTGGTTTGAATTTCAGACTGAGAAGGGAAATACAGAGCAAACAGAGCGCTGGGGCAGGGGAGAAACCAAACATCTGTCTACACTGCGCAGGGATGTCCATAAAGAACTAAATCTACCGGGGTGATGGTCCTTCGGTCAAATAACAGCATCACTAAAACACGTCTACTTTCAGCCACAATGGAGCAATCAGACCCCATCATAAAGCCATCAACTGACCACCTGCCAGTAGAGTCTGGATGACACCGCTGTTACTGATTTAGCAATGACTAACCGCTCATCTGCTGAGTGTTTTAACCCCATGCCCTCCGTCCCCATGTGACCTCACCAGCTGTTCTGTTCAGGTGCGCCAGCAGTTCGTGCACTGTAGTTCCCTAGAGTGGCCAGCAGGTGTCAGCACCATGCGCCAGCCTCACAGTGATATCCTCTTTTTTTTTAAAAATAAAAGCTGGAGCTGTATATGTGGTCATGGCGTTTCCCGGCAATGGCATAATCGCGCACGTTAATGTTAAGTGAAAGAAAGTGATAATGTTCACTCCGCTCCGTGGGGGTGGTGTGGAAGGGGAGGTTGTTGAACGTCGGCCAGTTTTTTTTTTTTTTCGGACCCTCGCAGGTTTTTCTGCTAACCTCCGACATTCTGAAGGAATTTATACGACTACTAACTGTCCGTTTTATACAGGCTGTAAAAACGGCCTGTTGGGTACTGTTAGCCACTGTAGCGTGTTATAACCTTTCATTCTTAGCACAAAGCTTGACAGGAACTCATCACCCCTAAGGACATGGAGGAGCAAAAAGTGCATATGCAGCAGAAATAAAGTAACTCTTGACATATCTGTCAGAACTGAAGCAGAAATTGTAATTCAGAACAAATTTTGATGAACAAGATTCTTCGCTATATACGTCTAGACTATAATTTGCTCTTCAGAGTTTGTCATTAAAAAAAGCTGACTTTAATTCAACCAAACTGCACTCTTTGTAGTGGTTGCTGACACAGCAGGTTGGTGTTGGAGTCCATGCGGGGAGTCATCTTTAGCCATTAAAGCCTGCACCTGGACTACAGGGCTTCTGCGGACCAATCAGAGCTCAGCACAGCCCTGTCGGGAAGAGGCACTGCCTGAACAATCGCTGACTGGATTTCCTGGGTCTGACAGTGCACACGCGTGACCGAGCACACGTGTCGCAGCGTGCGGCTAACAGAAACAGGCCCTGCTCTTTACCGCCGTTTCCCCGCCATCCCGGCCGAGGGGCTCCGGGGCGGGGCGGCGAATCGGACGCGGCCTCGGCGGACGCTCGAGCGCGCCTCACCTCTTGAGGTGCTCCAGCAGGGTGAGGAAGGTGATGAGGTTCGGGTCGGGGAGCGAGCGGAGGAGGTGCATCATGCAGTTCTCCTTGGCGGCGGGGTCCGACAGCGCTGTGGGAAGAAGCGTGCGTTACAATCTACCCCACCCGCAAAACCCTGACCTGTCCCACGCACTCACAAGCCATTCTCTCAAAGTAATCAATGCTGGGTTATTAGTACTTAACATACACATTACAGTTTAACATCGATTTTAAATGAGGTGGGCTGGACATAGTGATCACAAAGCAGTCAGGCTTAGAGGTGCCTGCTAAATAATACATTCTGGGTACGCTCTGCCTAACACCATTCCTGAGTTCATATTATTACCCCAGGAAGCAATCCGGATGACTTTTCATTGCGCTTAGTTATTAGAGTAAATGGTATAAGGATGGTATATGCAGGAATTCCACAGGGGTGAGAGGTCATGGGTCAGAGGTCGCGGGTCAGGCATACCTATCCCCTCCATGAAGGCTGGGTACAGGCGGTCCGTGAGCAGGGGTTCCGGAAGCTCCCGGAAGTACAGCTTCAGGGTCCCCGCGATGGCGTTGATGTCCATGTCGCTCAGCATCATCAGGATGTCTTTGGTATCTGAGGAGAGAAGAGGAACGCTCAGAACCATCGCTGACATCCGGCCGCTCTCATTCTCAAGAGCGCTAGCCGGCTTATTTCTGTTTTTTATTTGTCTTTGCGCATTCCTATTGCCTATGAGCTGCTTCCAGCATTCATAAAGCCACTGCAGCTGACAGCTGGGAGACTCGTGGCCGCCTGCTCTTTCCCACAAGAGTCCTGTTTTTAGAAAAGCTGAGGTATGCCTTGCGTGATATACGCAGTATACTGCCCCTAGAGGAGGAGAGGGGAAAGGCACTGCTCAGAGCAGAGAGAGGCTGAGAGAGAAGCACTGCAGAACAGACCTGTGTTCAAAACACATTTGCATCATTTTTCACTCCACATGCTACTAAACTTTAACACTGGTCCTGCAGACCACCTAGAATTTTCACCAGGACATGTGACGAGCATAAACATAAGCACTTAATCCTACAATCAAACGAAAGGAGAACTGTTTATTTGGAATATCGGTGAAGATGTTTTTAATAATTGTCAGTAATCTCCAGAAATGTCTCGGGTGCGTGTGGAATTAAGGTATTTAAAATAATTATTTTGCCAAGACTCACGGCAGAACGAACGGAAGTTCCAAATCAATCCAATTACCTTATCTGATTTAGCACTATTCTAGAAGCTTTCAGGACTACCTGTGCTAGACAGGGTATTGAAACAGCAAGAACATTAGCAAGCAAACTGAGTGTGACGTTACAGCGGCCTAAAATAACGCTCAGGATAGTTCGTATGAGACGCGCGGGCCCCGGCGCGGTCCTCTTACTCGCGTCGAAGGCCGCTTTAAGGGCCTGGATGTCCGTGGCCACCCCTGAGATCCTGTAGATGCCCACTTCGTCGATCCCCCTCTTCTCCACCTCCTCAATGCACTGACGGACGATGTAAGGCACCTTAGAACGCTCCCGCCTGTGGAAGAACAAAGCAGTTTGGTTGGCGCGCTCAAACAGAGGCATTCAAGCAGCTGTACAAACTCATCTCCGTATCGTTAGCACTAGCTAACTGTTAGCATTCATTTGCTTAACAGATACTTTTATTGAATGTAATTTACACAGCCTTTTCTGTTTATTTGTACATAGTATATATTTGCTGTATTCAACTGGATGTGAACTTAAGTAATTCTGTTTAAGTGCTTTGGCTCATGAGTACAAGAGCAGTTCCATTGCACCATGGATTTGAACCTGCAGCCTCTTGCAAGCTGGGGAATGCTGTTTGGAAACTGGTCAGTGAGGAGCGTCCTCATGTTTATAGTTGTAATATGAGGGGTTCCCAGAACATCAAGGGAAAAGGGGCAGTCTGGCAGGGTTGTTTCTCAGAGGTCTGTGTAGGGATTTGAACCTGCAGCTTCTTATAAGCTTCTTATAAGTTACAAGCCCAATTCCTTAACCAATACCATATAGGCCCCAATAATAAATAACATGGAATACAAATAATAAATATGATAATTGATGGGAGAGAAAATAGATGTGATAATGAACTGCTGCATCATGTTTGTATTTCTCTTGGTGCAGTGGTTGACAGGTGTTGCTTTTCACTAGAAGACAAAACAGCTGACTCACTTCGTCACCACGCTGATTTTGACACCAAACACGCCACTCTGTTTTTTGGAAGGTGTTCTCTTTAAGCTTAAGTCCCGACTGGTAAACTTCATTGAGAACTCCACTTTGATCTGAGGGAAGAAAGACACCGTCAGTGTGTGAGCATAAAAAAGAGGAAAAAAAACCAAAATAAGTGCCTAACTATGACTGCTCAAAGGTAGGACATGGCACATACATATGATCTTTTCATACCTCTCTCAGGTGTATTACAGGTGTCCAAATATATTTTTACACATTGGGAAAAATGTGATTTGACTATACATGTCCTGTGACTACCAATGACTAAAGCCCCATACAGTAATGGATGTTCCCCAGAGAAGGCCTCCTCTTACCCCATTCATCTCTATGACGTCCATGTGCCAGTTCTTGGACTGCACGGTCTGGGGGTCCAACTGCAAAAGAAGAAAAGAACAGCATATTGAGCTTCAGCGTTTGGCCTCCCTAGATGAGCCACTCCCATGCGTTTCTGCAGTACTTCAGGGCACTGCGCACAGACAAGAGCCTTAAAACAGCGGGGATGAGCTGGAGGACTGTGCTATCCCAGAGTCCCCGTTCTCTCGTTATCCCTCCAGAAACACTCATAAATGCCGTGTGTGTGGTGCTCACTTTTGCACGAGCCCCCAGCGATCCCCGCCACACACACGGGCATCACACACACATCCCCATCATGTGATGCAGAAGAGCCCTGCAGCAAGCATGGGGCCGCTTCCCCCATAAACCATCAAAGGAACCGTGAGCGTGCCGCAGTACACACGTGAGACAAAAATGCACACTGTTCCCATGTATAACACACACACACACACATACACACACACACACGCACGCACGCACGCATACACACGCACACACACACACACCTACACACACACACGCACACACACTTACACACACACACACACACACACACACACGCACATACACACATCTTCAAAGAGTACAGACCACTCCACCAACAGTGACTGCATATGCTACAGTAAGTGCAGTAAACCGCAATGACGTCCATTCAGTCATTTCACTGTTAGCTGAGCTGAGATTATGGACACATGTACTTATGTGTAGCGCATTTGTCCACTGCCCTGGGAGAGTAACTCGTTATCTTTTCCTTAAATGGCTGTAGGCCCTTTTTTGCCTCAGCCAATAGCCAGGCTGACCTCCCCCCAGAACGCTCTGGGTTCAGTGGGAACTAGCCTTCAGTCTCGTGTTTCCAGGATCACTGAACTCTGGAGGAAATCGCCCGGCTACGCCACGGCGCTAACGCTACCGTGCTCCTGGTGAACGCTTGCGTGAGGCGGCCGAGCGCGCCAGTCCGCTCGCACCTGCCCAGACGTCCCACATCCAAACACCTCCCCGGTTCTCCTCAGAATCGGCTCCCCTTTCAACTCCCGCCGAGAGGCACGTAGGCCTTTTCCGCTCCGAGACTCCGGCGTCGCGGGGATATTTTCGGAGCTACGCGGAGAAGACCCTATTTTTCCATCAACTGTTGGAAATTCCCAGACAGGCATGACTATAAGAAGAAAAAAAAATCCCTGGGAACTCTGGATTGAACTTCACATATTTCTTTCTCTTTTTTTTTTTGTGCTGCCCTTATTAAATTTCCGGGATGCTGACATCTGATAAGGCCGAATTCACTCGGCCTGGATCCCTTGAGTGGAGTAGAGGAACGGCCTTGTTTGGGTTATCTGCACCCTGATCCAGCGGCTCCGTGCTTTATAATGAAGGGTCTAGAATGTTCCGTGGCCGTCTAGCCTGTGATAACGCTGCATGAGTCATTATGTTCGGACACACTGCATTCTTTTCACCAACAAGAAACCGGGGAAAACCTCCTTAAATATGCTATTAAATTTCAAACATCTCACAGCATGCTGTATCTTGTATATACTGCACACAGGAAGACATAATGTATCTTATGGGTAAACCTAAAACATATGCAAGTTCCCAAGCCGAGCACTCACAAACATTTTTGACCTGTTAATAATTAATAGCAAACTTTAATGATGCCCAAAAGAAATATTTACAGGAATCCTAGGGGCCATTTTGAAAGGACCGGGAACGTTGCCCAGCATGAGTTATATTATGTCATCAAAATGTAAGGTTAGATGCCACTGAGGACAGTGTTCCAATAATGCTGAGCTAACGATGTAGCAAGACTGGACTTATAACTCCACGGCTGCGGATTTAACCCCCGGGTGAGTCACTGCTGTTATACCCTCCAGCGAGGTACTTCACCAGAACTGGCAAGAAGTGAATTTCCTCTTCGAGCATTTCCTACATAAAAAAGATGAACAATGGGCAGTTCCAGTAATGGTGAACTGTGTCATTTGATGAAAGCCCCAATACAAAATAGCCTTCAGTAGCATTTGGATGCTGGGAATCAGAGTCTGGGCTGTGGCTTTCCCGTCTTTGCCTGTGGTCTGCAGGGATTGCTGCTGCCTACGCAGACCACTGGGAAACGACCCTGGAGGACCGCCCCTTTTCCCATGATGCACTGGGAACACCTCGTATCACAGGCAAACTGATCAGTTGCCACACGCCATGCCACATTCTACTTGTAATATTGCCCTGCAGCACCACTTCCAAGATCTATAGCTGTCCTTCCTTTACAGCATGCTTAACTACAACTTGAAAAGGAAGTTTCTGGAAAAAGTCATTGCGAATCTGAAAATTAACTAAAAAGAAAGTTATTAGCTTGATTTACCAAGTTGAAATCAACCAATCAAAAGAAACTTACAACACTGGCTTATTGTTAAGTAAAACAACATTACTTTCTCAGAAATATTCCTAGGTACATGCATATGTACATAAAATACTTTCTCTTAAAAAACTATTTATTGATATATAAATCTTCAAGGAAATAAGTCAAACCTTGCATCTGAGATGCCAACACATATATTGCTTGCAGGTACCAGGGTTACTATGCTTGTGTGTAGTAGGCCAAGTGCATCTGACAAAGTAATAGACAGAAACTAGGTCAAAAGTTATATAGGCTACAAGCATTTCATTTTGATGGAGTAGAGTGACTATCCTGGAAAAGATTTTTATCAGCATTGGGTTACTGCTGTACAAAAATGAGTCACATAAACCAAGAACATGAGCACACCCAATAATTTCGACTGCTGCCAGGTAGACAAACACAGCTTGTAACAGGCAATAAACTACACCACTGTCATATGATCCCCTTTAGAAGTTCATAAAAACAACGGTCAGCCACAAAGGCCGGGCATATGCTGCCGTGGATCCCTGACCCCAGATCAGTAGCAGATGGAGGAATGTTTGTGTGGCAGTTCATACACAGTCTTGTTCCACAGGCCCCTTAGAGATCTCTGTCTGTTATACCGGATCAGACCATAATAAGATGACTGCTTACATCACCATGGCAATAGCTGAAGGCAGACTATGATGCTCCTTTCACGGGAAAGACACAATCAAACAGCAACGCCTCACTGCATCGACTGCTCGGTAATATAATGCAATTACCAGGCTCTAGGCTTACCTTCACACGACAAAGACGTTTAATATTTTATTGCACAGTGAGCGCGAGGCTGTTTACTTGAGCTTTATCAACCCAAGTCCAGGGCCGCTAAAATGCGCAGTAACCGTATCCATTTTGCGTTAAAAAGGCCATTTCAAATGACCGGCGTGGGCCCTGTTACGGTAATGGCCAATCTTCACAGCCGGAGTATATTTTAAATGAGCCCGGGGTGTTATCAGGGCAGTTTAGCCCACACGGGGCACCAGTAAGAACCAACCCGGGGTAGGGGCAAGCTCGTCTGCGACCGGGCCCTGGCGGAGCCGCCCAAATGGGTTTTCAGCTCCAGTTTCGCCCTCAATTAAGTTCCAGGGCTCGCATTATTAGCAATAAACGCAGTCAAAATGAACAGGCCGTAAAAAGAATAAAAACCCCTTAATGCAGTCTCCCGACTTTCACTCAAGGCTTCTCAAAACCTTCGCTTCAAATAAAGGTTTTTTAAATTACAGACCTGGAGGATTTTCCCCCATTACCCCCCTCCCCCCCCTTTAAAAAGAGGAAAATTAGGCGGTTGAAGTGAAGACTGAAAAAGTGCATAGCTAAGGGAATATTTATAGTGCCTGCTCAGTTATTTCTGCATATGCTGCAGTGTGTTTTTCCTGAGCTCAGTGCATTGTGGGAATGATATAAAATGGGTTGCATGGAAGAAGAAATCCCTTTGAAGTTGGATCCTGGGATGATGAGAAAAAGCCGCTGTGCTGCGAGCTCGCCGGCTGGCTGGCAAAACAACAGCGAGATGATGAAAGGTCTCGCTATCGGAGTGACTACACAGCCAGCCAATGAGAGGACAGAGATCTCATATCGTCTTTTTACCGCGGATACTGAGATAACCGCCTAGAGAAAAGAATATTCATACCTGATTTTCAGAGACGAAAGCAGACTTTTTTTAAATGCGTTCTGACTGCATCTGTATTTATAGAACACAAACATGAAATAAAAACCACATTTCCAAGCGCGCAAAGCTACATGCCGGAATGTTCTGCGGAGACCACAGAGTCCCCCGTGGCTTCCCTCCGCATTTCAAAGGCTCTGGCTGTGTGCGACGGCCAGTTGAAGACCCGGTTTAAGCGCTTGGTGTGGTCATAGCGCAGCGTAACAAGAAGAACCCTTTTTCCTGGCCGTGCCCAGAGGCTAACCGCTCTACTGTCGATGGGGGTCTGGTGGGAGGAGCTAGAGGCAGAGTGTCTGAGAGGTGAACAGGCTGTGATTGGGCGCCGAGGCTTGGCGGTTAAGGGAGGCGGGCCGATGAGAACCAGACGAGGCTCCGCTCGGAATGGGGCTCACCCCCCCCCCCGCGGAGCTCTGGAAGCACCCCCCCGGCCCGCGGCCCCAAACCGGCAGGACCAGGAGCGCCCTGGCCCGGGCTGTGTATCGGTTACGCAACCATAGCTACCGTCCGGGCCACCATTGGAGACGGCGGTAAAGTAGCAGCTACGGCAAGCTGCACAGGGACAGTAAACGCGTACGCGAACCGCATTCCTCACACAGCGACAGAAGGACCGCAGAGCGTTCGCAGTATGTGCGACGGCAGCCACGGCGACAGTACCGCTGTACTGCTACTTACAGCACACACAGAGCGCACTGCTACACGACGCATGCGAGACGTGCACAGGCGGGCGTGCGGCGGCCACATCCGCTCCAAAGAGAGGCTTCATTGCCTACGCAGACATTTAAGAAGACGCGGCCCCCGAAGGGACACTACCGTACTGAGATCCGGATGGGCGGCCGGCGCATCCGATACACTGTACAGCCGCATACGGGCGCTGGACTAGCATAACTGTACGAGCGTGGGAGAACGCGAGCGGGCAGGCCCATTGTCCGAAAGGGCCCGCGGGGACTTCTGCCGCACTTCGTTTCACAGCCGCACAAACGAAGCCTTTGTTCGGGCAGGAAGTCACGTGACCAGGTGAACACAACCAGGTGCTGGCTCGGCCCCCCCGGGGAAAAGCCGAGCCTACTGGCAACAGCAGGGGGCGACGCAGAGGCGGCCGCAGCCAATAAGAGTCCGCGCCAGTGAACTTTTACTTGACAGGAACGGGAAATTTTCTCATAGACGCTTAACGGCTTGTAGTGCCGGCTTGTGAAACACAGGCATGTCCCAGCCCTCCAGACCTCTGATTGGTCCTCCCTGACCTGCAACAAACACGAACTGCATTCCATTCCGGTTAGCGTACAATTCCCAGCCAGGCTGAGGCGGTCGGCAGAGTGAAGAAACGCGGTAGCGCCGCCGGCCGCCGTAAGAGATCAGGGTGCCGTCGGCTTAGTCACCGTCTGCGCGCGAGCCAAGCCGTCCGACCGAGAAACACAAAAAAAAAAACCCCCAGAACCTTCCGAGTTTCGGCTGTGGCGGGGAACTTCCACTCGTGTGGACGCGCATATGGAACACATTCTCCCCTCGCACATTTATCTGATTTCAGAAAGGGGGGGGGGAGGGTATTAAAAAAGGGATTAGGGAAGCTTGGGCACTGATTTAAATAAGCAAGAGAGCGAGAGTTGTGGATGTGTTTCAGACCGGAGAAAAAAAAACGATCATTTCCTCTCCCGGACCGCAGACATCTGCCGTTAGCATCCGCCGCGCGAACGGGGGACGCGAAATCGATGGCAATTACGAACGTCGCGCTTTTTTCGTGGAAACGCTCCGGGTTTTCTTCGCGGCTGTTTGTTTTTTTCACGGCCGCCAAAGACAGCCAGCGCAAATACGTCAGCGAACGCGCTAGGCTAATTAGCCAAACTGTTTAAAACGGCTTCTAAACGCAAAGCCCAGCCGAGCAATCTATTATCGCGGCGGTCAATGCGCGAACGCAAACAGCCAGTCCCTCGCCTGAAATGGTGGACACTGCGATCCGACAGGCCGCGAGAATTATTAAACAGCCTTACGTGCCCCCGCTGTGGAGAGAAAACAAGCGCCTTAATCTTAATTGGTTTATAACTGCGGAGGAGTGCACACGCGCTCACTTGATTCATTAAAAATATAAGCCGAGCTGAGGTGCTGTTAGGATGCAATTATTCCAAATGCTTAATTGCCTAATCATTTTCTCCGCACGTCTTCGTAGTTCCATAACGTTTCGCTGGTCATTTAAATTTGATTTCGCTCCGAGACTGTTTTTAATTATCGTCGCTTAAATCCTTTTTAATTTGTAGCGACATCCGCTGGCACAACTCTAGCCTTAATTTTAATTGCATTCCACCCCAACTTTCACTGCTCTGGAATGAAATTATCTGAAGTCTTCTTACGACTGTCGTATGTAAAGCTGTGCTTGAAGGACGATCGATTGACGGGCGGAGGTAATGTCTCAATGACTTCCGTAAATACTCAGACCTTCCGCTGTCCCTTTAGCATGGCTGCTCGCACTACAGTGAAAAACGCTTGCTTACGATGTTTCAGCCTGGGCTGGGTTCACAAAGAAATGTAAAAAAAATATATATATATATATATATTTTTTTTTTTAAAGCCGTCACATTGTGTTCTAATCTGTAGGGCACACCAGCAGGGCCGTTCCCTTGCTTACATACACACAGCCTGTCCTCCTGTCTAATTGATTACCGGTGTGTGTGTGTGTCTAAGTGTGTGTGTGTGTGTGTGTGTGTGTGTGTGTGCGGAGCTGGCTGTGCGAGCAGGGCCTGCTGCTGGGTGTCGATCAGGGGGGGATTAGTGAACCTGACAGGGGGAGGAGGGGCCGCTGGAGCTCCTGAACACTCTGCTTTACAGGCAGACCCAGCCTTCTGACAGTAAGGAAGACGAAGGGCCCTGCTTTAATGAGTACAGAGTGTAATTACTGCCCCCAGCACCCAGTCACAGCCCCTGGACAGCATGCACACGCACGCACGTGCACACACATACAAATACACACACACACACATGCAGGTGCGCGCACACACACACACACACACACACACACAGACACACACAGACAGACACATGCACAAACAAACAAACTCACACACACACACACACACACACAAACACACACAGACACACGCAGACAGACACATGCACAAACAAACAAACTCACACACACACATACACTCTCACACACACACACACACACAGACACATGCACAAACAAACTCACACACACACACACACACACACACACACACACACCTCATACACTATTCACTGTTCACGCTACATCCCCTGTTGACCAGAGCACAAGGCGGAGGACTAGGCTGCCCTTAAAGCAGCGCACGTTCTCCTGATCCAGAAGCCAGTGCGGACAACAGCACACTGCGCAATGACAGAGCTTTTATCAGCCTCTCCATTACAGTAAATCACCCGGCACTACATCACAACACTCTCTGCCCTGCACACACCCCCCCCCCCCCACAGCACACACTCACTGGAAGGCACCGGTCCTCCAGTGACCCCCGCCCCCCCCCCCCCTCGGGTTGATCTTCAGCCGAGATCCACTGAAATCCCCTCTCAGGGACTACATCCGACGTTGCCAAACTATTTATGAGGAGGAACGGGGAGGCTTTTTCTTTTTTTTTGTTACTTTAACGACGTGCCTGGAGATGTACTTCACAGAAATCAAAGCGGAGCGAGGGCAAGGTATTTCTCAAAAGCGAGGAGACCGAAAAAGAAAAGGAAAGGGAAACTGGAATGAATAACGGCTGAAAGTCCCCACACGTGTGTGTTTTTCCCTTCTACTGGGAAAGACCGGTATGTAACAGGCCCGCTGCCCTTTGCGTAGATGTTTCTGTTTCAAGGTTTTTTCTAAACTTCTCAAAATCATACATCACTGCCGTTTGCGGTTATTATGCATTTCCAAAGTGCCTTTAATGCAGACAGAAGCAGATCTATTTCCATGCACCAACATCTGGTGAGGAAATATTCTACATTTTCTCATGACATCATTTCTATGAAGGCACCCAGAAAACCCTTGTGCTTTCCGACATTAGACACCAAGTAATCTTTGTTCATGCACTTTCGATTGCATTATAGGAAACTAATCTTGTAAGTGTCACACTGCAGACATATTTATGGCCTTTTCCTGTGTCATTATGTACAGACACAATTTACCACATTATACAAATACAAAATACAACAGACGTTTACTAATCACTATTAGGTAAACGTCTTAATCCGTTCGGTAGACATCTGAGACAGAAACTTTGCGCGTAAGTCAGTAAAAACGGCCTTGAATAAACGCAAACACTGCGGTATAAATCTGATTCAAGCAGTAATGACGGGGTTTCAGTGCACAGCGCAGGCTTGTTTCCTGTGTAGCAGCGAGAGGCTAATCGCTGCGCTAGCAGGCCGTTCCCACACTGTCATTAGCCTGCGGCGTCAGAGCGCCACAAATTAAGAGCGCAGAAACGTGGACGCGCGAACGCAGCATCGTGGGAAAAGCACAGGCCCTCTCCCCCCCATAAGGCTTCCGAAACCGAAACGCCGGGCCCGGTTTTCCCAGGACTACCCGCCGCAGGTCCCGCCTACAGAGCGCTGAACGAGAGCGCCCAACGGCCACGCTCGCCCGCCGCTCGCAATTTCACTTTCCCTCCCCTCCCTCCCTCTCTCCCTCCCTCCACCCAGAGCACTGCTTCTCTCCAGGGGAGGGGGGGGGGGATGCAACGGACTTCCAAGAACAGAGAGCACGGTAAAAACCGAGGAGCGCGTCGTTTCCCGGAGCTGTTAAAAACGCACCTCCGCAACGCCCCCACCCCCCGTCGCGCACGCGCCCCCATGCGGCCGCCACCGCCGCCCGCCACATCCCCCCCCCGAGCGCTCCCGGGATCTCATTAGGCGCGTAACGCGCTAGCCTCTCGACGCCGCGGACCCGCTCCCGTAACCGGGGGAGATTTACGCCCGTCGTAAACGGCCGGCGTTGGGGAAGCGTGTCCAAGAAGGCGGTCAACAGCAGCAAATCTGCAGCGGGGTAATCGCCACACAAAATGGAGGAAACCTGAAACTCAAAAGAGTAGCGACACACTGGGGACGGGGGAACGGGGGGGGGGGGGGGCGGGTCAGGGGGGCACCGACACACGCGCACGCTACGCTAACACGACGCGCGCGCTACGCGGACAGAGGGTCGACTCACTGTTGCGCAACCTGCGAGAGTTCAATCTGATTAGCGCCAGGCTAACCAAACACGGCTCCACAGAGCCCGCTGTGTGCCGCTGGGCCCAGAGCGGCCGCGCTCGATAGCGCTAGCCTGCGGTTTCACCGAATTACGCCCTCCCTTTGACAGGGGAGTAATGAAAACCACCCACTTCACACCACACACACACACACTCAGGCCTATTTAGACCCTCTTCATTCCGCTCCTAGCCTCAATGGACGGAATGAAGGAACGATATTAAAATCTACGGCTGCTCAGGGTCTAATTACTTTTTCTTCCCCCCCTTGAAAGGTAAACACCGGGGCGCGTAATCCAGGCTTTATTACTGTTGCGCTCGTAAGGCCCGGACTGAGCCATCATTCACGAGCGCTAAAGCCCACGCTGGACAGGCCTGAAAGCCCCATTGAAAATGAATGAATGAGACGCTAAGCGCTAGCGTGCGACCGCTGGAGCGTGCGTGTGCGCTCGCGTGCGAGAGCTTCCCCGCGCGTGAGGTCCCCGCGAGCACCGTGGCGTGCGGCGACGCCGCTCCAGCCGTAATTTATGCGCATTATCTCCGAGGCGCGGAGACGAGGGAGCGGGGGGGGGGGGGTTGGAGGGATTGCTCACGCTTCGCCGCGGAGGAGCACTTAAGACGGGGGGGGGGGGCATTAAAAATCCATGGCTGCCCTTCGACTGACCGGCCCGTCGCCAAAACGCTCCCTCCTTGACCCCGCCAAAAAAAAACGAGGGGAGGACGGGAGTGCTGGGACCCCGGGCTTGGCGGTATCGATCTAGCGGGGAAGCCCGAGCAGCTCCCAGAGGCCTGACGGGGCAGCCCCTGATCTGGCCTGCTCCCGTTATCTTTAACCCTTTCAGCGCCGCACATCCTCAGACTGGGGGCTGTGGATTCTGAGAACATGCAGAACGGAAGCCTAGATAGAAATAGCACATCGCAGCATTTCACCTGAGTCTTAGCCACACACACACACACACACACACACACATGCAAGTGCACCAAGCACACACTCAGCAAGATACACAATGCTAAATCAATTACCAGAACAACGAACAGATAAAGTGATTAGCGTATCACAGTGGCTTTTCTCATTACAGTGAGACAAGAGGAGAACAGCACTACAGCACACACTGACCCAGAATGCACTGCAGACCCGAAGCACAGCTTCAGCGACACGCCTGCCTAGCCCTACACACGTTATTATTAAATATAAATCACTGAAGGGCTGACCTCCCTGTGTCCCCAACCGCTGCTACGGAAACAGCGTCAGACAGAAGCCGCATCGGGCGGTCTGTCTCTCGCGGGTTTAACAAAAAGCGGCAAAACCAAGGGGGTCGCGTTAATTACCGCCATTGTCCAACTACGCTTCATTAACCATGTAAAGGATAGGTTTTTTTGGCTACGCTAATTCAGTGTTCTAGAACTCCCATTGCTTTCAATTACCAGAAGCGATTGTGACATCACCATTAGAATGTTGAGTGAAGAACATTCTAATCACATTATTTGTGACCTCACAACTTAAAGGGTCAAATTAGCCTCAGCCTCCCTAACAACAATGAACAGGAAAAGCAGACCTGCTCTAGACTGTGGTGGAATAAAGGACTTCAGCAACACATACAAGGAGGGCGGCAGACACTGTCCTGGTGATTTAAAACACAGCAGCACACAGCTTACAGTTAGCAGTGCTCCTCATCTCTGTCTGCACCCAGAACATAAGAGAACTGCAGGAAAGGCATGGTCAGTTTGGTTGCTTAGCAATGCTGTGAACATGGTGAGGATAGCAGTCCTGCTGCTTCCCCCGAAAGCACACCCCCCCCCCCCCAAGAAACGAGCGCATTTTAACATTCACCCCCTCACCCCCCACACACACCGGTGCCTTCATCAGAGCACTGATGAAGAATAAACAGCAAACCTGCCACGGCCACCTGGGCACCTCACTGGCAGATGAAGAGAGTGCCCACAGCACCTGCTCCACTGTGCAGGGACGTGGATGTGCATCACACACACTAACAGAGGCACATAGAGTACACACACACCACACACACTCACACTAACAGAGGCATACGCACACACACTAACAGAGGCACATAGAGTACACACACACCACACACACTCACACTAACAGAGGCATACGCACACACACTAACAGAGGCACATAGAGTACACACACTAAACACACAAACCCACCACACACAGGCTCATGCACACACACACACACTCACAAACAGAGGCACACACAGAGACACACACACACACTCACACTAACAGAGGCATACGTACACACACTAACAGAGGCACACACAGAAACACACACACACACACACACACCACACACACTCACACTAACAGAGCCACACCCACACGAACACCCTGAGGATCTATACACACTGAGCACAAACACAAACTGGAACACACACACACACACACAAACACAGAGTGGAACTGACACACACACAAACATGCAATGCAGCAGACACACACACATACACATGTGCACACACACACTCACACACACAAAGTGTATCAGACACACACACATATACTGTATCTCGCACACATACACACACAGTGTATCAGACAGACACACATACGCACAGTGTATCAGACACACAAACATACACGCACACACACACACACGTGTACACACACACAGTGTATCAGACACACACACACACACACACAGTGTATCAGACACACGCACACACACACACACACACACACACACACACACACACACACACACAGTGTATCACACACACACACACACACACACACACACACAGTGTATCACACACGCACACACACACACACACACACACACACACACAGTGTATCACACACACACACACACACACACACACAGTGTATCACACACACACACACACACACACACAGTGTATCACACACACACACGCACGCCCGCTCCGCGTCACGCAGAAAGGACCTTTTGTCTGAGCAGCTTGCTCCGCACGCGGCCCCACAGCTTGGCCCCGGTGTTGGGCTGCCTCTTGGCGGGCGGCTGGTCCCGGCCGGCCTCCAG
>CM077292.1:47707028-47749528 GCA_039654925.1 Anguilla pacifica
CCCAAATTAGAGGGCTGCTCCGGAGGAGCGGGCGGTCGAGCGCGTCCCGAGCAGAGAGGCGGAGGGATCCCCCAGGGGCCTGTGGGAAAAGGGGGCGCTGGCCTTTCGCGCGCGGGCACCGGGGGCTGTCTTTAGCGCCCCGAGGGCGGGCGCTGTCTGTTCACAGCTTTCATGGTGCGGTCTGAGGCTGGTCTCTGATTACACGTTCCGTGATTTAGGCTCGGAGCAGAAGATCAGTGCGCTGCGATCGGTCATTAGCATGAAGACTGAGCCTGTCAACTGGGGCAGAGAGTAAGAGGGAGAGAAAGAGAGAGAGAGAGAGAAAGGGGTAGGGGAAAGACAGAGGGAGAGAGAAAAGAGAGGGCGGAGGAAGAGAGAAAGAGAGAGAGAAGGAATAGAGAGAGGGAGTTGGGAAAGAGAGAGAGGGGCAGAGAGAACGAGACAGAGGGGGGAAGACAGAGAGAGACACAGAGAGAGGGGGGAAGAGGGAGAGAAAGAGAGAGAGGGGAAAGAGAGATAGAGAGAGACAAAGAGAAAGAGAGAGAGAGAGAGAGAGAGAGAGCGAGAGAAAGGGAGGAGAGAGAGGAGCACACACTCTCTCGGGTTAGCGACTTGACTGATGACGGCCCGGGGCTTCGCTCAGCTCGCCGTTGCCGTGGAAACGATATTTGCGCTGCCGCGTGACCGCGCTTCTCCAAGATCAACGCACCGCGCGGCTGCACCCCGGCGCCGGGTCGGGGGGCGGGGGGGGGGGGGGGAGAAACCGGGGCACGGAAGGCGTGATGCAACACGGGTCTGTGGGGCGGCAATGAGGACTTCCGGGGGGCGCTACGGACGGCGCAGGGGGTGTTTCTCTCATTTTTAAACCCCCACCGAGACAGGAAGAAGGGCTAACCCACATTCTTCAATTCGATTCCCTCTTCCCTCCCCCTGGATGGCCTTCTCCCAGCAGGAGGCCCCCCCACTGAGAAAGAGGGGTGTAGCCCAGGTGACCCCCCGGTGGGGTACGGGTCTCACACACGCCGTTCCGACAAACTGCAGCTGACCTGCAACGGGCATCCTCTCAGACCTCCATCGCGGGGGGTCCCGGAAGGGCAAGCGGGGAAATTCGAAGACGGGCCCCATTTGGATCTGCGGGGCCGGCCAGACATCCTGTCCACGCCCCAGGGTCAAAGGCCCTGTGTGCCAGGCGACTTTCACAGATTGACGCACCAATAAGAGTGAGGACGCAGATAGCGGACTTGTGTCCCTCAGGGGTCTATGGGGTCTATGAGCACACAAGCTTGTGGACCACCATATATAAACTGCGTCACACAAGTGTACAAAGGCCTTATTGCATGACTCTCAAAAACACGTCAACTGGGAAATTCTCATTCAGAAGCTGGTGAGTAATTTGGAGACCTGAGTCAGATACTTCAGATGTGAAATTCCTGAATCTTACTGCTGAACATGTTTCATTGAAAATTCCCAGAGATTTACAGCTGTGTAGTGAACCTGCTGGCAGCACCTAAAGAGTTAAACTGTGTATCTGACCCAGATGGTAATTTGTGGCTAATTTACATGATGGCTGTGTAAAGGTGAACAGTAAAGCGGTCGATGTGTCACCCCACAGGACTCAACGTCCCCCCCCCCCCCCCCTGCACGGCAAGGCATTGATCAGGCCCCTCTCTCTCCGTAACCCCCCATGACTCCCCGGTACGAGCGATCGGTCGCTCTCGTCGACGCCAGCGTGTTCAGATACGAATCCGTCCGCTCTCCGCAGGTCCGTAGCCTGCTGGGTGGCCACCATGAGGGCGTGTCAGCACAGCTTCCACTCAAGCCCCGCCCCCACCCCCCACATCTCTCTCACAGAGATGACTACTGTACGTTCTGGCCACAGAGAACACCAAAAGTGAACTGAAACCAATGGACTCCAGAGTAAAAATGAGGTATTAGACAGGACGTGCTAAAGGCACAGTGAGCAACGTGGAGCTCTGCAGTGCTGTAGGTGCACTGTGGCGGTCGCTAACAATGGCTTCCTTCACTCCTGAAATGTGTTTCTGATTTCCTCCTCGTTTCTTTTTCCCCCTCCCCCACCCGACGTACGGGCGATGAACCGCGCCGTGACCTACTTCCGAAGCCCCGAAAAGGGCGCGGCGCGTCTCCGCGGGGGCCTCGTCCCGGCTTAAATAATTCAGCGGATTAAAATATATAAATAAATAAATGAACGAAGGTCTGAGAGCCCGCGCGGTCCCGCTTAATCCGGCCCTGGGGGAGGAGCCGGGCCCCGGAGAGGGAGGAATGCGCCCGAGGCGCCCTGGAAGAGGAAGGAGGCCACCGGAACGCCCCCCCCCTCACCCCCACCCCAAAAAGAGAGGATCGAGAGGGAGGGCAGGGGGGGTCTGCAGTCATCGCTCTCACCCTACAGGCCTTCTCACCAACGGGCCTTTTTTACTGGTTTTGAAAGAAAAAAGAAACATTTATAATCCTGCATTCCACAGCACTTCATGTCTCTACTGTCACCATGTGACTTATTTCTTTCCGCGTGATTGGTTGGCTTTGCACAATATCTGCAGTGTTGCCAGGTAGACATCTACACTACCAGGGCAGGAGTACATCAGTGGCCTCACAGACCGCGTCACCCCCCCAAAGCCACACCCACAGCTCATGGGTACCTCGCAATGTGCAAAAGCCGTGCTCCGCAGACCACAGCTACACTCTCATAGAGTGGAGTCGGAGGAAGACCTTTCATATTCAACTTTAACATGCAGTCCACACGCTCCAATCGACCAATGGCGATCAAAGAACATGACAATATGAGCTTTGGCTTAGGACAGGAGATAGTTTTCGTACAGGCTCAATTTGCATATTTATGCGAAGCCATTTCGGAAAAACAAAGTATTAACCCGCAAGACTGCATTGGGTTAACACATTAAGTCCATAATTGTAAGTGACTACACTTCTGGGCACAGTCGGGGTATATGTGACTATGAGATTATGGGGTGCAAGTTTGGAGGGAGGGGGTCATTAAGTATTCGATATTCCCTGCAGACGTCGTTTACGCATTTAGGCCGAGTTGATGAGGCTGCTCGGTAGGGTAAACATAATTTTAACATCATTAACGGTCATAAAAATACCTCCTCGGGGCGGTCAGTTGATTTACAGTTTACATTACAAGAGTGAACCTCCCCTTCACAGATGAGGGGGTTTAATGAAACCGAGAGGCCCAGCTCAACGCCATCGAAATCAATACTTATCAGCTAACGGCCGTAGCAGAGCCCGGCTCGTAAACGGCTTCCGTGCCATTCTCTGCGATCGCAGCCTGTCGCTTCGCTGCTCAAAGTTTCCCGCCAGTGTAAACAAGAGCTTACGCTCCTACAAGAACGCAGGCTGGCAGCCAAAATGATCGTTATACCAGAAGACATTTTGCCAATGTACACCAGTGGAGCAGCGAAGATTCTGCTACGCCAGTTAGCGGACAGTGGCGCCTAGGCAGAACAGTTGAAACCGTGTGTCTCCATGAAGTAATACCTAATGTCTGACAGATTCTACTCTCCATTGCCATCAGACGGGCCTACATAAGAATAAAGGAATATTACCACAACAGCCTCACCCTATTCTGACACTATGAGATCACATAAATCCTAATCTGCAAATAGCCTAACCATACCCCAATGCTACTCAAAACCAGTTTGGCTAATTTAAAATCCCTGCTCACAAATAAGGCAATAAATAGGCTAGAATAATTGGTAATCCAGCTGGTTTTGATGACATGCACAGCCAGAGCCACAATCTACAAACGGCCCGTGACCGTATAACTGGACTAAAAAAGTGAGCAACAACAAACTTCGAGATTCATTAGGCTTCTTCAAACGGGAGGGACGAGGTCAGCATGACCACATCTTGAGCTTGTCGGGGGGTTGGGTTACCACTTACCAGCGGGCAGGACCCACACGACTGGCAACGGCAGGATTATTCCACACAGTGCTGATGTGCATGCGACCCCTTTTAGCACTGCTCTTAATAGAAATGTTTCAGCTCCAAAGGTAATGAGACATGCCTTACAGTGAACTATACACAAGGTATACAGAGCTGAGTATTTTTTGAGTTCCTGGGACTGGAAGCCCGATCTATTTCTGACTGCAACGTCAACAGAGTGAGCTCACCTCTGCCGCACAGCAGACATCATACAGGTGGGAAACAGGCGGGGACTCAAATCTGCTCTCCAGGAGGCCACTGCAGACAGGATCAGTAACAGCTGGCGGGTTCGCTACAGGCGCAAAGCTGACTTCAACGCCGCGGTTACGCACATGAGCTCGTTTAGGTGCCGCAAGCAGCAGACCACTGGAGACAGACGGACTCCCCCTGCAGCCAGGAAGAGGCCCATGTGCATCACATCAGGCAGAATGAATCGTCTGGGGGATCCATCTCCCAGTGCAACTGCAGATGCTCCCCCCATCTGAAAAACTGGCTGTGCCGTTCAGACCACTCTGGGAGCGGCTGGGAGATCTGCAGACACGAAATCACTCATCTGTCTGTGGGGCAGCAGTGTGAGGACCCAC
Source organism: Anguilla pacifica (assembly GCA_039654925.1). NCBI lineage: Eukaryota > Metazoa > Chordata > Actinopteri > Anguilliformes > Anguillidae > Anguilla > Anguilla pacifica. Next base: position 47,711,570 of record CM077292.1, read on the forward strand.
AATGGACTTTAAGGCACGTGATTGACAGAACACACTCAGAGCTCAGGCCCCTTCTACTGAACACACACACACACACACACACACACAAACACACAAGTACACTTACACATACACACACACACAGGCTTGTTCTATTCAGCTAGCAATGTTGACAAACAGAAGGCCTTGTGAGGACATTCCTCAGCAGCAGCTGCAGAACAGGGAGCTGCATCCTCATCCGCAGCCTCCGTAATGAGGACCCAAGGCCAGCAGCCACCGGGTCCCAGACCTCCCTTGGACCTCATCTCCCATGGGCACTCGACAGGTCCGGCAGCACCCTGGCCTGGGTCACACACCCTAAAGGTCGGGCGGCGGCCAACCCAGCACCAGGCACCACGGAGCACCTCCACAGCAGCTCCACATTCGCCTCAGGTGCCCTCTGCTACACCTGTCCGCATAAGCTCCACCCACCTCAGTGCTGACCAATCCTGCCTCCTGCCAGCTGCAGCCATAAAGACCTGTCCTGCTTCTCTAGGACTGAGCCTTATTTATCAGAGTAGCCCGAACTCGCTACGCAGGAGCAAACAGCCGCGCAGTGCCAAAAACAGCGGAGGTGTCCTGCCAGCGGAGCTCACACTTCGCCCTTGATTGGGCGTAAGATAAACAGAGAAACGATGAGGCATGCTGTGAAATATGAAGCTCGATAGCCATTTAGTGGCCACATTTCACTGCTCGTCTTTCCAAAACGCAATTATTTGGAGCATATATCTGCTGCTTCAGCAGGATATCTGGTTCAGGGACAAGCTTCGTCCTTTACTGTGCGACTGTAACCGAAGTACAGTACAAATGTGCACTACAATTCTACACAAATTCACAGGAGGCAAGCCTTCCGGAAGCACGTTCCGTCAGGCTGCAGCGACTCGTGAGTACGGTGGGAAAAATGGCGGAAGTCCTGGAGTGTGTTCAGCCTGCCAGCGGACTGACTGGCATCCCAGTGCCCAAGGGAGCCGGAGCCATGCCCTATATGCCCTGCCCCGTCGTAAAAGTCACCCCCCCAGTGGCCCCCTCCCTCGCCCCTCAATTGACTCCGGGGACCGGGGAGGAAACGACTTCAACCCCAGAGGTCAGCGGGTGAGGGTGACTTGGTGGGGGGGGGAGGGGGTGGGTCGCACAGATGAAAACAATTAGGCCCCCACCGTCAAATGAATCATTAGCTGCCCAAGGCTTCCTCCCGCTAGCCCAAGTTCAGCCTCTCCCACAGAGCCCGGGCTTCTATTTAAAATGGGGGTGCAGCGAACGAAAGAGCCCTGACATTTCTCACGCTAACCTGCACAGTCTCACTCTACTCGAAAGAGGACAAATTCCGTGACAAATCTGTTGGATGAACTCAGTCTTAAACAGACGAACAGATGAGCTCGTCTTGCTTCATTTACACAGATGCGGAGGCCATCTTTGTCAAGCTGTCCACAAAAAAAAGTATATTTACAGAAGAGAAAAACATTGCGGCTTAAGTCTCGGATGAAAGTGCTTCCAAAAGGAGCGTAACGCCGCAGAACCTTGTTTATTAGCACGGGCAAACGGAAGGAAGCAAAGCATCAAAAAAAAAACATAGAGATTTCCACTTTAAAGCCAAAACGCTTTACATCACTCTGGATTTTTCCGTGATTACGTTCATTAATCCAATTTGGCCGAAAAAGATTTTTATCAGACATTTGGAGCGAAAGTCGGGGGAGGGGTTTCCTGTGTTCTGTGAAAAAGGGGGGCCAGCGTCAGGGAGTAGGGAGAAAGGTCTCCCCCCGTCGCGCGGTCAGAAGCGAGCGTCGCGTTCTCGTTGGAGCGGCGCGGCTAGCCGGTTACGCGACCGCTCCCCGCGTCGGCGTCCGCCAGGAAGCGGGCGATCTGCGCTCGCGTCCTGCGGAGAGGAAGCGCTGGAGATCAAACGGCCGGCCTGCCCAATCAGCGGCCGCGATCGTTAGCGGACTGCTCGTTTAGCGCGGGGACGGACGGGCGGACGGACGGGCGGGCGGGTCTGCGGCTGGTCAAACCGCCGGCGTGTCTGTGTGTTCTCTCATAGAGCCCCGGCAGGGAGAAGGGCTCAAACACGTGCGTAATGCTGCGTGACCGCAGGACACACTGACACACTGACACACTGACACACACGCAGGGGCAAGCGCTCTCACGGACGGATGCATGTCTGCGCATGCCTGCGTGTCTGCGAGTGCACGCGTGTGTATGTATGAATGGATGTTTATTTAAACCCAAGCCCTGCCGCCCCATACACACACACACACACACACACGTACACACACACACGCACACACACACACACGCACACACACACATATACACACACGCACACACGCACACACACACACACATACACACGCACACACACACACACATACGCACACACGCACACACGCACACACGCACACACGCACACACACACACAAACACACACACATACACGCACATGCACACACACATACACACGCACATATACACAGACACACGCACACAGACACCCTCTCTGAGTAACTGAAAAGCTGGAGCCCCGTGTTCGAGGGCAAACCCAAGCCAAGGTGAAGGCACCGGCGTGAGTCACGGGCTGCCGCAGAGCAGCGTCACGCGCGCCACAGGTGAAGATAAAGAGCTCGTTTACCCATCCGGCTCTGAGTCATCGCCCGCTAGCCGCCGCCGCTCGCTCTGCGAGGGGTCAAAGGTCAGGGCCGCCGGGGGGGGGGGGGGGCGGGACGAGCTGACGTCTGCTTCAGTCTGACGCCCGCCGTCGCCCACAGAATCCCGCTATCTGACGACCCGCCTTCGCGCTTTTGAGGTCCGCGCCACAGTGTTTCCCAAAAAAGGCGCTTCGGTTTACGCGGGCTAATGCAGGCAGGAGACACTACGGTTTACGTACTGCTGATAAGCTTCAAATGCAGCCCCCGATGTCCCCTCTGGCTTTATCACATTACATAACCATCTCCTCTTCAGCCCCTGAGTGTTCTCACAACGTACAGCATAGAGCCAGCAAAGGCTCGGTACAGCTATTCACTCAGTTCAGACATCCATTACAGTCTGAGGGGATATGAGATTACACAAACATTGTTAGCAGGGTACTGAATTTCACAGCCATCAGACCAACGCACAGGGATTCTGATGACGTGAGGAACACAGACCGGGCCCAACACTGCGGGTTCAGGGCTACATCTTTAGCCGACCGTGAGCTGGAGAGCGTAGTGTTCATCAGCGTGAGTGGTACACCGGGTCACAAATTTGGCCAAAAATGAGAAGGGGGGGGGGAGGGGGTTGGGCACAAAAATAATAACAATAATAAAACTCATTAGACCGCTCTTTCACGTCTGCCATTGAGCTGCTGAAAATAAAGAGGACCTCTATGGTTCCTGCTCTCTACATAAGTGTGTCACTGTATGCCGTTCGTGAAATAAGCTTCTCTGGTTTTCTCGAAAAATAAATCCGTGTCTCACTAGAAAAAACTGACTTTTTAATCTCAGAGGGACGCCCGGTTAAATTAAGGGTAACTGGAATCAGTCCCACATTCATCAAAAACAAACTGCCCTTTGACAAATCTGATAAATCACCCATAAGCATCTGAAAGCACTCTGGGTTATTCCGAAAAGGCAACTGCGGAAGTGAGCTTTACCAAAGAATTCAAAGTGAAATATTAATAAAATGACCAAATGGCGGGGTCCCAAATGACTGGTTGGATGTACACTAAGAGCAGTGTGATGTATAGAGCCTTGAATTTGGTTCAGTACAGTTAAACCAGAGAAAGCCAAGCTCCTTAAAGCACAGAGCAAAAAACCTGCAATTTTAAAAGGCAAAAACACTGTATATCTTATTGGACGCATCTGCAAATATGTGGACGTAATCTAATTTTGGAAACGTAATGTGATTGTTAAAGGGCTGGAGGACAGAAGGAAAGTGGGGAGCGCAGGAGAGCAGAACAGAGGCTGCCTGCTGCCAGCTCGCCTGGTTTATCTGCCTAGCAACACCGCGGTGGAGACTCGCCGTTCTGCCAGGGACCGACCCATTCTCGCTCTGAGCCTGAACCCACGCTCGGTTCCTGTGTGAACGCGACGCGTCCCTGTCGAGTGGCACCGACACAGGCACGGCGCTCGCTTTAATTGGGAAAGGTAGGCTGTGTTTGGAACAGGGGTCAGAGGTCATCCTTCCATCACCCCCGCCCCCCTGAGGAATGGAAGTTATTTGTATCTCCTGACTTCCTGCTTTAAATCTGCTGCACCCCAGTAGTTTATTTTCCCCCCTCTGTTCACGCTGTGCAGCCTGGGTGCGTTTATACGTACAAGAACCACCCAATTAGAGCCCACGTTAAACAGCCCTGACGCCCAATCAAAGCCCACGTTAAATATATTTGCCTGCTTTACTGGATATATTTACAGAGCGTGCTCTCTGAATTAATCTTCTGTGTAGCTCCGGAAAATTCTATGAGCAAGAGGTCAGGTGACAGGCAGGCACAAACATTAAGCCGCAGCAGTGGTAAGTCTCTATGTAACACTGAAAATAAAATCAAAATAAAAGCGTAACTCCGTATGTGATGGAAATACGTAGCATAGTAACCCACGTAATGGGATGGTGACTAAGAGGAGGCGAATGTGCTCGTGGCACAGGCCTCTGTCATGTGACTCGGGTCGCTGCGGCATTCGATCAGCACCGTGTGCTCTGACTCAGTTTTGGGCGCAGTGTTGGGGGGGGGGGGGCGCTCCCCCACTGGAGGACGCAGTGAGAACACATCTGCATGGATCTGGAAAGGCAGCAGAGAGCAGGGTAGCACAGTCACGCCTTCCCAGAATCCCTCGGGCTGGTATTTAGAGCAGGGGCGGCAACCTTGACCCAAGGCCTCCGAACTGCGCAGACACGGCCCGGGTGACGTATCCCAGGATGCCGCGGGAGTGCGTAACACTTCCGTATTGGTCTGCATGCTGGCGTTAGTCACAGATTATGATGTGGCATGCACTACCAGGACGGTGACGTGTCTGTCTGTTGACGACACGCGGGGTATGTGTGATGTCAGCAGAGTTAAGAAACGGACAGTACTGGCACAAGTTTAGTACTCTCAAAACTTTCTCTTAAAAAAATCTGTGCCCTTTTTTCTGTCGTTCTTTCTCTGAGCATATGTATTCTAAACAGCGATCTTCTTTACCACAAGTGGTGATAACATTGTGTGACCATCAGTAATTTGAAATAAAGTATTCAAACCAAATAAAAGGAAGTCTGCATAAATATTATCATTTTTTAGAGAAATACATGTTCAAGCTGATTATAAAATTTCTAACAGTAAGACTCAGTAGACTGCTCAATTATGTAGAACCAACACATATAAGGTGTAATGATTATTACTTGTTTACCACAAATGCTTGTAATTTCTTCATTTTTCTTTCACGTTGATATGATATTTATTACACCAAAAAGAAATTGTTGCAAAATATTGCATTAGTCGTCAAACTCTGTTTATGAAAGCAATATTTCCATAATTTGTGCCAGTCCTGTATATTATACGCGTCTCCTCCACCCCAGGGCACAGGTGGACACGCGTCCGTCATTTATAAAGCCTGACACGAAAGGGCAGACAAGATGGCGGCGTCTCGCGGCGTCGACGCCGAGGACGCGACCAGTCAGCCTCTTCCCCCGATAAAAACAGTCATTCGCCTTTCACGTTCCGCCATGAACGCAGCGGGTGGCGGGGGGGTGGGGGCTAGGACTCGCAGCGGGCTGAACTGAATGGAGCGGGCGCGTTTGAAGAGAACAGAGCCGGGCTTCGACAAGCGAGCGGCCTCCGAAAGGTGAACGCGAAAGGTTCCGCTGACATTTCCAGAGCCCACGCTTCTCATTGTCTCTCTCTTTTCTTTTTTTTTTTATTTCGGGCGTTTTGACGAAATGTTCGCGGCGCGAGGGTTTTGAAACAAAGGCTCCGGAGCTTCGGAGCTCGACCCGAATGCGAAGCGGCCGCCGTTCCCGCGCCGACGTGCCGCCGCTCGAAGGAACAAACGCGGAAAAGTGTTTCTCTTAAGCAGAGAAACGTACAACAGACCGTAAGTGTACCCGCCCGCATTACATAAGCAACGGTGACAGACCAGGCTAAGAACACTTGCAGACCCGCGCATGCACAGTGTACTAAAGGAATACTACTAAAGAACTAATGCAGGTTCAGCTAGCCAGCCTTGACCCACATCACAATGGTAAGTCTCAAACAATGACCAATGCTATCAACATTGTTGGTGAATGTTCTTTTAGTCAATACTCTTTGTAACTGTTCCTTCAATCACAGGGCTCACACGTGCAGTTGGATAATACACGCAGAATATATTATACAAACCTTTGTACCTGAGTACAAACGGGGGTCAAATCAGAGTATTAATGGGTTCAGAGAAGAGTATTAATGGAGTCAGATCAGAGTATTAATGGTGTCAGATCAGAGAATTAACGGTGTCAGATAAGAGTATTAATGGTGTCAGATCAGAGTATTAATGGGTTCAGATGAGAGTATTAATGTGGTCAGATGAGAGTATTAATGGGTTCAGATGAGAGTATTAATGTGGTCAGATGAGAGTATTAATGGGGTCATATCAGAGTATTAATGGGGTCATATCAGAGTATTAATGGGTTAGATGAGAGTATTAATGGGGTCATATCAGAGTATTAATGCATCAGATGAGAGTATTAATGGGTCAGATCAAAGTATTAATGAAAGAGCTGAGCTTCTGCAGACAGAACACCACTGGCCCTCCCAAGCAAGCCTGCTGCAGTCAGACAGTATGTAGGGAAGCATGCATGCTCCAGGACTTCTGGGCACAGCACAGGAAGGGAACCAGTCGAGGTGTGGCCCTACTATTGCATCAGTGTCTGAATCAATACCCCCGTCTTAAAAAACTGGCTTTTTTGCGACATAAATCTACACCCTGATGAAGACGTTAAAACCTTGTAACCGCAGTGACCGCTGCCAGCTGTGCCTTGATTTTCGCAACCAGAGCAAAACCCAGCCAGCCACATTTTTTTGTAAATGACCCTATAAACGTTCTTTTGGCCTAATTCCTGGGGGGTTGCGCTTTGCCAGGGTATTAATAATTCAGTGCCAAAATGGAAAAGGACCTGCAATCTGCAGTATGTTAGAGTGGTCGGCTTGCACAATCAGCCACTTGCTAACTTTAATAACTTTATTTCTGCGGGCCGTAGTTTCTAAAATCAAAATGGCTCCCGGTCCACCACGAGAGGTGAAGTGGGGTAGCGGGCCACGTCTCGATCCCTGAATCCACGCGTGTGCCGTTCGCTTCTGGGGCACGAGGGGGCGACCAACTTCCCGACCAATCACCTTCTCCCTCTCTGACTTGACACAGGTGAGAGGAGAGGGACAGGTGAGCTTTTGCGCTTTCTGACGCAACTGAACCGTGAGTCCTGCCTCTGGTGTTTGTGACAGACACCATGAGAAAAAAAAACAAAACAAAAAATGCATTTCCTGTCACGTGAACTTAAGAACAAAAGAATCATTTTGGGGAGGGGAGGGGTGTGGAGAACAACACTGACTGACAGCATTTCACAATTGTGGGGGGAAAAAAAAACATTTACTTGATTAAAATCTGGCTCTGAGACGTTTGCTTAAGATATTCATTTCTGAATTGCTTCCAAGGACATGGTATCACAAAAAAAACATTTAAGTATCTTCATCCTTTCAGCATGTACATCCCAGATGAAAGCACCATTGAAGTCTGCCTCTGGTACAGCATAGCACAGCCGTAATTGACTTATCTTGGGAAAAAAAAGTTGAAGAAAACATTAAACGAAATGAAACCCCGAGAACAACAGATAGTGACCGGAACGTTTTCTCACGGGGAGCTTTGAAACCGCCGGCTTATGCATCGGGACGAGCGACAGCCTCGTGTTGACGTCGGCCGGGTGGATATTTATCGGAGGTCCCTAATGGGGGGGGGGGGGGGGGGGCGGGGGCGGGGGGCACGAGCCCTGGCACACATAAAAGAGGAGGGCTGAGCCGGGACGCCGAGTGTTCCTGCGCCCGTTACAAAAAAACACGAGAGGCGCTCGCCGCCAACAACAGCACAGAGGGAACTTCTACGGGGCCTATGGGGAGGAAGGGAACGGAAAACCACAAAAAAAGAGAAAAAAAAGAAAGATGAAAGAGAAAAATGTCCGGACTTCTCTTTAATCTAAGATCTGACGTTCTCACAGGCTAGCTAAGAGCAGCGGCCTGAGTGGAGCACTGCTTTCTCCCACTGGCTGTAGCCCTGGCAGGAGTCCACCATTTGACCAGAGGGGTGGAGCAGAAGTGGGCATCTTTACTGTCCACTGTGCCTCTTTTTCGGCACCCCCTGAAGCCCCACCCCCACCGTACTGCTGGTGGAGGCGGTTAGCATGGGTTCCTTTACCGAGTACTTCCTGATTAGCGCCACTGCTAGCAGCATGCTAGCCTTCACTGGACACAGCATTTCCATGTGTGCTCTGAAGAAGCCCAACGTGTTCCTGGACACGCTTACAGAAGCCCCAAAATGGGTCCCTCATGACCGGCTGCTGCTTTGAACCTCCTCTTTCGGCTTCACATCGCACACCTCAGTGGGGGTGTAGGTAAACTTGACATGAGGCCACTGTGGGGGCCGGTCTCTGTGCAAAGGGATTTCCAGGTCACAAATCCTGCATGTAAATCATTAGAGACAAGCAGCCCTGCTGACATCTATAAGCAGAATCGTGTACGAAATGAAATTTGCAGCTCGGTACGTGGGCTCTTGCGGTGACTCTTGTGTAGAACAAAACTTCTGAATCGCAGACATACGCTTTTGCTGAATCCCGCATCTGGATGAAGGTTTTTGTCCTCTGATGCTCAGCGTTCTCTCTTTTTTTTTTTTGTCTGGAAATGAAACTGAACAACAGCGTTGATGAACGGCGTGATGAGACCCGCAGACGTGGCCCAGGTGGCGCGTGTGTGCGCCTTAGCACGGCCGGTCCAGAGGCAACGAGCGCTTCGCGCTGAACATTCGCGTGCGCTTCCTTCCTGCGACACGCCACACGCCCCAATATGGCACAGACCCGCACAGCAATGGTGTCCAGCGTTAATTAAACCCTAACGGTGATAATTCAACTCTTGACGGATAACATTCTGGTCCCACTCAGGAATGTGGGACCAAATGTTATCTATTAAGCGTTGAATTAACACTGGACATTTTACTGTGCGGGTCCATTAATGATCGAGCAAATCACGGTGCAGGATAATGGGGTGGTGGGGGAGGAGCCAACCCCCAAACTCCACCCGTCGGCTGGGACACAGCCAATAGCTGGACTGGGCGGATATTTACGTTACTTCCCTTGTTCTGCCATGTCTGCTCCTTTGTTCTCTCCTCTTCCATTTGACGGCGTCCAGGCTGTGCTCTTTCAGTGGATCAGGCTAACGCAGAACAGCTGGGAGCTGCTCAGAATGGGCATTCCCCTGCCTACCGGCTTTAGAAATGTGCGCAAAACGGAAATACTCCGAAAAGCGTATTCACTCACACAACACACGATTCATCAAAGCAAACCTAATTTCGCTATATGCCTCAAACCAAAACACCATGCTGTTGGTTCTCGTAATCCAGTTCTGGGGCTTGTTCAGGTGAAGCGTGAGTGTTTTTTAATGTCTCCTCCCGGGGGGGGGCTGAGAACACGCCTCCGTCTGGATGGATTTATTCCGTCCCTCGGCGAAGACGAGAGAACATCGCCGGCCGTCCGTCTGTGGAGAGCTTCCAAGGGCCGCGCCGAGCGTTAATGGGGGATTTATTACATCTGCCGCAAATCACTCACACCCCCCCTGCCTGATTATGTAATCATTATACGAGCCTATTACACCCTACCTGGCAGCCTTACATAATATGTCAGTACGTCTTCACCATAAACTCTATGGTTTCCCAGAACTGTTGAAAAGTAGTTCTGAGCAAGCGTGACGCCCGCCGTAAAAGCCCTACCATAGACGCTTTGCCATCCTGGCGTTTCTGTAACCGTTGTGAATGAACAGCTGTGAGGTATCGCGTAGGCGCTCCTCTCTATTCCTGAGCTGCCCAGTTTCTTGGCTCTTGAGAAAGCTCTAGTAATAATCCCCGTCCTCCATTATTCGCCCATTAGCCGGAGAGCGAGGCGGCCGACGCTCGATTACCGTCTCTCGCTTTCCGCCAGAACATCCGGAACCCTCTATAAACGTCCTCAGACAAAGGGGACAGGAACAAAGAGAAGGCGTAAACACAGAACGGAGCAGAGGCTCGCACCGTCTTCCTTTATTTTAAAATTTAACAGACCCCGTCGGACCGTGAAAACCACCACTTTGCATCTCTCCGGAAAGCGAAACAGAACAGATCCGCCACATCCCACATTTATCCGCAGTTTTCTCTCCCCGTTAAAGGGTTTCACACGTAAAATGCAGAAAGTACACGAAAAACCGTCCAGGGGCTGCAAGGACACAGCCAGCACGGTGTTCTCTGTCAGAACCGAACATGCCCGAGGAGCCAGAGGTGAGGACCGGCTCCTGTGATTGGCGGATCTCCGCTCACTGCTGCAGCGATTACGGCCTGCGGCGGGTAGCGTAGCCGTTAGCGACCGCGCGGGCGTGCACCTGGAGTGCATGTTCAGCAGGCCCGCGCCGTTTGCCTCCCCCTCGGAACACGGCGACGGCGCGCTAAAAAGCACGCTAACCCGCGCAGCAGTCCGCCACCGAGCCCGCGCGTCACGGGACGCCATCGCGGGGAGAATAATCGCCATCGTTTACACGGTACAAACCGGCCCCATTAATCTGCCTGGCTCCTGGTGTCTCAGGGCGGGGGGGGGGGGGGGGGGGGGACCCCACACTCCCCCTCCCCTTAATCTGTGTCTGCTGAAAAGCAGCGCTTTGTTTGCACGGGCCCTGGGGAGGTCACATGACAGATTACAGTAGGGCCCGATGGGAAGCTTGGTCGTGATAGATGAGCGGGGGCCTATTAACCTCATTACGTTCAGTTCCTCCCCCCCCCCCTCCCCCACACACACCCCCGCACTCCCCCCTCGGAGGCTCACCGGTCTCCACTTGCAACACGGGGCGCAGGATTGCTTAAACACGTCCCCCAACGCTCGCCAGGTTCGCCAGCGTCAGAGCTGCCAAAGCGACCAGTCCCAACACGCTGGGGGGGGTCCCAACACACGCAGGGGGCCCCAACCCCACAAGGGGGTCCACGCGGGGACCCGGCGGATAATTACAGGGCGCGGGGCCGCCGCCGCCACCATTTCGCAGCCCGCTTCGGAATAAACAGGCGCCCCGCCTCCCCAGTTTTTCCGGAGCGTTCTCCGTGTCCAGGGACGCATCGCCTCCCAGGGGTGATTAGGTCCCGCCGGGCGGCGTGGAAGAGCGTCCCGGTGTCATCGCGCCGGGAACACGGCGCCTCGTTCCGCTTACTCTCCTGCTGAGGTCCGCTCTTCCCCCTCTCCCCGAATTTCACTTTGGAAAACGACACGGTGGGTTTCGGTTGCAGGTCGCTGTTGCGCGATGGAGCCAAACACAGTGAGGAGGGGGGGAGGAGGCCTCGTTTGCGGGAGGTGGTGCGACTGCGCCTCTCTGCGCGCGGAAAGGTCCCGGGACAGGGCCTGTAGTGATAGGTAGATATTTATTAGTCCTTTCGGAAATTCATCATGTGCCATACAGCAATCGTCAGTGGGGGAGCGATACAACCCCCAGTGGTTCCCCGTGTGGACAAGGGGAGCGCAAGACCCAATTATCAGGCTGCCCATATAGCACCCAGGCCGAGAACTGGGTCCCACCCTGCTCACTGATGCCCAGCACCGCCGGGGAGGAAGAACGGCTTTCCAATCATCATCATCATCATCATCATCATCATCATCATCGCACATCAGCCATGATCTATGGTCCGGGAGAAAGCCGCAACATCACAAACTTCACAATGAAACGGGCCGATTTTGTAGAACTGTCACGCCTTTTGACAGATCTGTGTTTCAGGGAGAGCGGCGTACTTTTCGGAAGCCTTGGGGCCTTCCCGCAGTTCGCGGCTGTGAAAGATTAATCGCTCACAGATCCGTAGATGCGCGGTGTAGCACTCTGGGGCCCAGAGCTCTTCTATCAGTACGAGAGGAGACCGCGGACGGGGTGGATGTGGAGTTTATGAGCTCCCCGCTGTCTCTGTGCTGTCTCTACGGTCTGCTGTAGAGCTGCAGGAGATGAAGGCCGGGTCCAACAGCGTTAGCCGCGGCCGACGAACCGGTCACTACGGTCGCAACCGCACTGGGACCCGGTCACCCACGCTCGCCGTCGCCCGGGGAAACCAGGCGAACTCTCACACGGTTTCAGCCAACCAGAGGCTGTATCAGCCAATCAGAGCCGCCCCACCTCCTCGGACCCCTGGACAGCCGCCAGACTGTGTGTGTGTGTGTGTGTGTGTGTGTGTGTGAGAAAACAGAAGCGGAGTCCTGATTTTTCCATCCACAGCTGGATCTTAATCTCACCAGAAAACACCCCCTGAAAAATCCTGATGACCTCACATCTTCCACGGCTACGAAAAGCTACCCAGTGCCCAGTATGTTAGCCCTCAATGAAAAAACCAAACCCGACAGCTTTGCTGGAGCTAAACGTTGTGCAAGAGACATGGCAGCTGAACAACAATTTAAACAATCCCCAAAACCAAAATCGCCAGCCCCCCCCCCCCCCAGAGAATGTTCTGGCACAACTGGCAACAGGAAAGGGCGATGAAGCCTGAAAAGAGCTCCATACTTTCGTCATGATAAGCACTTCAGAAAGAAAGACATAAAAAAAGGCAGAGCTGGCGTCCCAGAGGATGCACATGAAAGGCGGACCTGGCGCTCGCTCGCAACTTCAAGCGCTTCCTGCGCGCGCAGTAAGAGCGCCCCCGTGTCACCGAGGCGTTGCGTAATCAAAGGAAAGGCCGGAACTTTCCGTCCGTTTCGTTCCTCGGCGAAGAGGGAAAGGGGAAGGAAGACAAAAGGGGTGGGGTGGGGGGGAAAAAGAAAAAACAAGAAATTGTGCTTGTTAACTGGGTGATTATTGGTTTGACCTGGCAGGGGTCAGAGGTTAACAGCGGTTAAAGTGTCCATAATAAAAGGCCCCGGTGCACGCGGCCTTCAAAACAGCCCCTGACTTAATCAGGCAGGGAATCGATGCGGGAACAAAAGCACGGCTTGTCAGACGCCCTTTGACATGTCTCTCCTCTGTCAGACGGGGCCGGGGAGTGAATCACACACAGGTCGGCTCCTCCGTGTGCACACACTGAAGGGCCGCCTTCCTCGCTTCTGGATGTGGGGGTACCCCCCTTGGCACCCCGGGAACTCACCAGCCTCTGGAACAGGGCTTTTGAAATGGAACAAACCTACAGGTTCCAGATTTAAAATGAACTGAGCATAGGGTCTGATAAGCATTCACACAAACACATACACGCACAACCCGCACGTGCGCGCACACACACACACACACACAAAAAACACGCACACACACTCGTGCTCGCACGCACACATACTCGTGCTCGCACGCACATACACACACACGCGCGCGCAGACACACACACACACACACACACACACACACACACTTGTGCTCGCGCGCGCACACACACACACACACACACACACACACAAACGCACACTTACACACACTTTCCCCTATCTATCTCACTTCAGCATCAGAACATCTTCGCGTTCCTGTCCAGAATCACGCCGCTTCCTCTCTAAATCACCATCGGCTCAGCCGGTTCCGCGGCGGCGCGCTGAACAGGCGCTTCGCGAGCCAGCGGCGGAGCCATCCGTCACCAGAGGCCAGCGTATCCCCCGCCCGCTCAGCCTCCTCTGCTCGCGCTCCTGTTCGCAGGCTCTTCTGACCGCGCTGCTAATCTGCCCTTTTACATCGAAAAATGTAAAAATAATAATAACCGTAACTGAGATGACAAGCACTGTAAAAAAAAAAAAAAAGGGTCTGGCACAGTATTACCATTTAAGGTACTTTTTAAAAATATTTTGGAACTTGAGACCGCTTGAATAACTCAGAAAGTCCCGGGGGAGCGAGGAACAACACTGAGCCCCTTCCAAGGAGCTTGTGGGCTTAAGAAAACAGCGGAGCTCCAAGGAAAAGTCTGAGGGCAGAGACGCGCCCCCCCCCCCCCCCCCCGCGCGCGCCCCCGCCCCCCCCTTCTTTTCCGAAGAGCGGCCAGAAAAGTCACGCGGAGCGGACCCGGCTCGAGGCACCCAGGGGCCCGGTGAGTCACCAGAATGCGTCCCACCGCAGCCCAAAACGTACGCTCCACTGCCGCAAAACCCCCTTTCCAAACGACTCGGAACTCTGGGCTGAACATCCAATCCTGCTCTCCGTTCCGCTTTTTAAACCTGCCAGCGAGAGCCACGCGGCCCTACATTTCCTTTTCATTCCCTTTTTTTCTGCATCTGCAATAAAATACGTCTTTGGTGAAGAGAGGACGGTTTTCCGATAAAACTTCTCGGGATCCATCACGTTCCCTGTGATGTTTATACGGGGGGTGCAGGCATAAGCTCGGCCCCTAGGGGGCAGCGGAGAGCGTGAGCCGCCCACTCGCCCTCCCACACGCAGCCACTGCAGGGCCCGCTGTGCCACTCTGCCGCTGTTGCGTAACCTCCTCTCCGCCACCCTCGCCCACCCCGCCTCCTCGCCAGCGCGCACGCCTGTCAGCTCCACTCCGACAGCTCTGTGAGGCTGTACCCCTTAACTACAGGCTAACGTGGGCTAGGCTGGAATACGCTACAAGCTAATGAGGGCTATGCTGGAATACACTGCACACTAACGAGGGCTATGCTGGAATAAGATAGACGTTAAGAAGGGCTGTGCTGGAACAGGCTACATGCTAATGAGGGCTAGGCTAGAATACGCTACACGCTAATGAGGCTATGCTGGAATAAGTTACATGCTAATGAGGCTACGCTGGAATAAGCTACATGCTAATGAGGGCAATGCTGGAATAAGTTACACACTAATGGAAAGACTCACTAACTTAAGCTAACTGAAGCCGAAACTACGTTCAACTGAGTCTCCAAAGCAAACCTCACCATAGTTATGACTCGCGGCCAGCCTGGCTCCCTTACAGAGTGCTGTTGCTTACATTCCTACCAGTTGCCCTGGAAACTGATTGCAGGAATGATGGTAATAGGATCACAAAACACAGAAGAGAATGACGCAATAAAACCCAGCACTTTCAATTATCAATGCGTTACAGATTCAAATGTTCAAAGGTCCCACAATGCAACAGTGCAGCTCCCAATGCTGGGCACAGTGACCCCTGCAGGTCAGAACCTGCCAGGAATGATGTCACTCGACGCCTCGTCCATTCAGAGTACCAACTGAACCTTTCAAAACAAACATACCGTTATAGTACTGCCAAAGGGAGGGAGGGAGTCCACTACTGCTGGAGATTCGGGCCAGCAGCTCAAAGAGGCCTTAGTGACTCACCGTGGGATGAAAGCTCGGAATGAATAAAACAGCTGCCGTTCAGCGCGAGGCCAAGTCCAGCGGGTGATGTCATTCCCCCAAGCACTTCCCTCACGCTCTCAGCAGACGCCGCGCTAACCGAAAAAAGTCAGCGCTCTCCCCTTTAAGAGTTACGGGGGAGGAACCGGGAGCTGGTCTAATGCGTGCTAATGGCCCATTATTGGGAGGAGATAATACCCAGCATGCAACGCTTCACACGGCTCCTCTCAGGTTTAATGGCAGAAGGTGGACTGATGCAGCTCCCGGTGTGCTGTCTGTCTGTCTGTCTGTCTGTCTGTCCATCAATCCCTCTCACCGGCCAGCAGGGAGGCTGTGATCGAACCTACGCTGAGGCCCTGGCCCTTTAAACACACATCACTGTCACTCCCACCACCACTGTTCACTAGCCACCCTACCTTTCACTGCAGTCAGACTTATAATGAGAGCAGCAACTCTGCAGCCTCCCCTGACACCTCTCTACATCTCTGTCTCTCTCTGCATCTCTGTCTGTCTTTCAATCTCTCTGTGTCTCTGTCTCTCTCCATCTCTACCTGTCTCTCTCTCCAACTCTATCTCTCTCTGCTTCTCTGTCTCCATCTCTGTCTCTTTGTGTCACTATCAGTCTCTCTCCATCTCCATCTCTCTCTTTCTCACCATCTCTATCTCACGGTGTCTGTCTGTCTCTTCATCTGAATCTCTCTGTGCCTGTCTCTCTCCTTCTCTATCTCTCTCTGTGTCTCTCTCTCTCCATCTCTATCTCTCTGCATCTATATCTCTCTACATTTCTCTCTCTCTCTTCATCTTTATCTCAGTCCCTCTCTTTATCTATATCTCTATGTCCCTAAGCTCTCTCCTGCTCTCTGTTCTGTTTGGTTAAGTACACAGTGTTTCCTCTCAGTTGCTGGGGTCTGTGCCAGTGCGGGTGTGCTGGAATAAAACACACAGGCTTACACAACTGAAACTGAACACCAGAGAAAGGCGCACTTCTGACAAAGAAGGGGCGAAAAGTTTGCTTCGCAAGAAAACTAAAACAGGTCTACAGAAACTGCACGGTAGAAGAAATCAATTTCATATTCCTTCAAACTAACTCTAAACCACAAACAGAAAGCGTCAGGTATGGCGCAGTTGTGTTCTTAACTGGGATAACGCAATCCGCTGGATGAAAAGGCACAAGGGTGTGGCTCTATCCCACTAGGACAGCAGGTTGTGACCATTCACTGCAGAGGACAGGACTTTGACCGCTCCCCATCTAAACTTAAATCTTAAAGGCCTGCTTCTGAGCAGCCACATCTCAGCTGAGTTCCACAAGCCACCGAACTCCACATCCAGCCCCTTCCGCAGAGAGCCAAAACAAAGAACCAGAAGATGAAACAAATCGCCTTTTTACTAAACACAGGAAAATAAACACTCAAGCCAAACTCATCAGGGACTTTTCCCTTTCATTCAAGCTTTTGCTTTTTGCAAATCACCAGAACAGCAGAGAGAAGAGAGGGGGGGTTACTGCGGATAAAGCGTCTGGAATGTGTGAAGAGCCCGGCCGCAGAGCGTCCGACCACGCCGGCGACGAGACGCGAATGCGTGGGCGGCTTCCCGTCGTGTATTTTCCCACGAAGGGAGAGGAAACAAAAACCTTCCTCAACGTAAAGCCGCCTGACGTGACGAAGCCCCGTCCGTTGCGCAAGGAGACCAGACGACAATGCGGGCGACTCACCCCGCTGGAAGGCGAAACGAGTCGCGCGGACGCTTCGACAGAGGCCGGGCAACGGCGTGCCCGAGGCTTTCCCCGCCCCCCCCCGGGAACTACGGTGGCCCGCGAGGCTCAAAATGAAAGGAGCGCCCCCCTTCCTTACCTGCACCTGGCCCTTGCCCATGATCTTGTCCACGATCTCGTTGTCGTCCTTGTTCAGCTTGGACTTGTCGTAGCACTTCTCGTAGCACAGGATGCGCAGGCACTGCGAGCCCTCCAGCTCGATCTCAAACTCCTGCGGGGCGGACAGGAAGTGCATTCAGCCGCTAATGACGCGCTCGGGAAACGCACGCACCTCAGACTCAAATAACAAGAGAGTAAGAGCCCTATGGCCGTACCCAGCAGAACAGGGTTCTGGACAGGTTGCCAAATTGTGGGTCACAACCCACCGTTTGGCCATAAGAAGAGTTGAGGTGGTTTGTGAGATAAATATGAAAAATTGAATGGCTGTAGGCCTACATACTTCTCATAAGCAATCAACACCTATCAAAGTGAATGATACTCTAGCTACAGCTACGGAAAGCCAGGGTGAGGGACGACGCGGGGCGGGGTGCCGAATCGGTGAATCGGACGGCGGGGGGACTCACCTCGTTCCACTGCGGCTCGGTGGTGTCCCTGAACACCCGCGTCTTGGCCTTGCTCACGAAGTAGCCGAAGGAGTCCACCTCCAGGGTGCAGTACAGGTCTGCGGGGGGAACACAGCCAGTCGGTGACACGCACATACAGGGGATGCAGGAATACACTCGGCCCCTAGGGGGCAGCGGAGAGCGTGAGCCGCCCACTCGCCCTCCCACAGGCAGCCACTCCAGAGACCCGCAGGTGGAACACAGCGAGTTGGTGACACGGCTCTTAAATTTAGGCGTGGTCCTCACTGACACCCAATTGCCCATCCTGTCTCATTCAGTATGGCACAGCCCCCTTCAATAAATTCGGTGCTGCAGGCAGATCAAACAACAGGCATCTCTCTCACTTAAACAACTGCCAGCCTGAGGATGTGGTGAAGGATCTCCTCAGCTCAACCGACACTGCCATGTACTTTAATGGAGAGGACATTTTAAGTGCCGTCAGCTCTAATCACACGGATAAACAGTTCCTAATCAAAAGGAAAGCAATCTGTTGGCAGAAGCCTGTATTGCTGTTGCTGTGTTCTGTGCAGGGCAGGAGGGGCTGGAGGTTCTGTACTCATGTTGGGACAGACGTGTAATGAGTGAGAAGAACTCAGTGAGGTGAGATTTGAACCCATGCCCTCTCACTTGCTCAAAGACTCGCGTTACCAGTCAGCTAAAACCTGCTACAAGGCTTCAGCTGAATGTACCTCAATGTGCTTACTAGCGAACTAGCTGATATACACCCTCTACATGTGCTACACGTGCTACACGTGCTACACGTGCTACACATGCACAATCGGGGGCCTGGACCCCTTCTTGTTCAGAAGCCCTGCTAATCCGACGCGGACAGGACCTGTAAGCAGGCAGGTACTAATGCGCTCATTTGCTTGCAGACGTGCTTTTTTAATGCATGCCGTTAGAATAAATCGCGCGCTCGATCGATACGCCCCCTCGTCCCGGGATCGGAGTTCCCTGCTGGGCGGACGCCGAGGATGATGGATGGCCCCGAGCAGCGACCCCTGACCCCC
Organism: Anguilla pacifica; assembly: GCA_039654925.1. Lineage (NCBI taxonomy): Eukaryota > Metazoa > Chordata > Actinopteri > Anguilliformes > Anguillidae > Anguilla > Anguilla pacifica. Next base: position 47,730,422 of record CM077292.1, read on the forward strand.
CCCCCCCCCGTGGGACGGTCCCGCGATCGGTGCCGGGCCGGGCCCCCTCGCCCCGCGGAGCTGCTCTCGCGGCCAAAAGAGGCGCAAGCGGCTTCCGAAACGAAACTGACGGCGTGCGCTTCCATCGGAGATCGCTGTCAAGGGCCTTTCCGCCGCTGCACAGTGTTCTGCCGCTAATTACATCCTGTGCATAATTACCAGGGCTCCAGAATAAACCAGGGCTGAGGCGCACGCTGGCCTGGAGGCTAACGCGCAGATGGGATCTACGGTGCAGCGCATTACACAGAGATATCTGTTAACCTGCGGTTAGCGCTTTATCAGATGGGTCAGAGAACATTAGCCACGAGCACCCAGAGAAAAGCCAGGACCGTCACGGGTTGCATGATGTTTCATTAAGCTTTTCTCTTTCAATGGCTTTTTCCCGATTATTTCCGGAAAAAGTGGGCCCTTAGGTATTAGGTCCAGTGCCATTTGTATACCCCTCAGCAACTACACTTTAAGCAAAATTCAAAAATGAAATGTGCTCAACTGTTCAACTGACTCGTGATCAGTTCAGTGCAGCGCCCCCTGCTGGCATCACGCATTAATCAAACGGTAATCTCAAGGATATTCCAGGTTGGTTTGCTCCCCAGAAATAATGGAGCAGAATTAACACTGCTTCCAGAAAATTCTTAAGGCACACAGCAGAACGCAAAAGGGTTCTGCTCATCACAGCTCTCTAATGCGGGCAGCAGACTCACAGCAGCTACATAAATATCAGCGTTCGATTTTGGCAGCTCACACAATGCAACACAGAAGCGCCACACTGCATGTGAAACTTCACAAAACTGCCGTTTGGTGCCAGCGAGCACCACATCACAGCTAAAGAAAGCTTCTGTCTGGGCCGTGGATCATTTCTTGCAGCGCATACAGAAATATAGCGATAGCAATGTCGGTTAGTTCAAACAGTCGTCTTACTTCTAGGCAAGACTCCTCCTCACAGTTCCCTCCAGGAGAGAGATTTAGAATGCCCTCGTAAGCGCCGTGGCGATCAGTGAGCGATGATGTTTATTCCACGGACGGAAATTACCTTCGCTCTCAGCCTCCAGCTTCACGACTCATTTAGAAGTTTCAGGTGAAGTAAGTTTACTGTACGTGCCGGGGACCAGAAGCTTGAAGGGGCCGAGACCATATTAGACAGCGTTTGGCGGGTTTGGCGGGTTAGCATCCCGGGCAGAGGCCGGCCCTTCAGAACTGGAAGCGGAGATGATCCGTCCGGCTGCCTGAAGGCCGTTAATTACAGGATGCTTTCTTCCCGGGCAACGCCAGAGACAGCCTGCCGGTCCATCAGGACCCCACTCAGAGGTTAATTGGATAGCGTCCGTTGGCCAGACGGGCTGGAAGTTTGTTTTTTCCTCTCTTCTTCTTCTGTAGCTACGGAGGGCTAATCAAGGCCTGGAAGGGCTCTCACAGGGGGAGGGACCCTCTTAAGCTGGGAAGCGCGTCTAATTGCCCTCAATCACAGGATGATTGCTCAGGTTATTAGCACGCCCCGCGCTGTCACTCACTTTGAGTGACAGGCCTTTGATACCGGATGCGAGTTTCCGTGCTGTTTTTGACCCCTGACTTCCTGACGACTAGGGGGAGGAGCCAGGGATGTGCCCGGCCCGGCCCAAGGTTCAAACAGCCTTCTGGGGGGGTGCCAACTAACTGAGACCGTGCTAACCGTTTAAAGCAAACAGACACAAATGTAAAAACACTGCAGACTGCCTGAGCACAATTATCCGAAGGGTCGCCCAACTTACATAGCAAACCAGCAAAGCATGCAGTCCTGACACTGTGTGTGTGCATGTGTGTGTGTATGTGTATTTTGCATGTATGAGTGTGAATTTGTGTGTGAGTGTGCATTTGTGTATGTGAATGTTTGTGCTTGTGTGTGGGCCTGCATGTGTGTGTGTGTTTGTGTGTGTGTGCGTGCCTGCGTGTGTGCATGTCTGCAAGCGCATGTGTGTGTATCTGTATGCTTGTGTGTGCATGTCTCTGTGTCTTACTGCTTGTGTGGCTATTTACAAGCATAATTAGGTTTGCCAGTTTCCATAAACGATACCAAGACTGCTGCCAGTGAATATGTTTGAAATGCAGACCCTGAAAATATTATCAGATTGATTATGGCTCCAGGAAGAAATGGAATTTCAATTCATGTAGAAAAAGTAAATTATCTGGTTGAAACTAATAATATTAAACTTAATAAAAGTAATGATTTCAAAAGCATGCATCAAGTAATGGATCAGATTAAAAACAGGAAGAAAAGGAATTCTTTACAATTATACTTACACATGCTGTATATATTCATAATATACACAGAACTATAAAACGAAACAAACTATAAACGAGATAATAAATCACCAGCTAGAAAACACACTGGAGAATGATTTTAATCACTCCTCTGCACTGCAGGAGAAGAGAGTAATCACTGATGCTGTTAGCGCTGGTGTTCTGGACATGCACACACAAATGTACACACACACACACACACACACACACACAAATTCACACTCACATATGCACAATACACACACATACACACACAAACAAACTTACACATGCATAAAGTCACACAAACAAAGATGCATACAAACACAAATATACACACACTTACACACACATATGTACACACACACACACACACACACACACACACACACACACAAAACACAGCTAACTGGTGACAGATGAGCGGTGCGCAGTGCTATGCCTCAAAGGCAGCGCGGAATCAATAATAAATGCAAACCATATGCAAAGCAGAGACCGAGGAACGGGGGAACAGGGGGAGCCGGAATATTGAAGACAGAAGAGGAAAAAAGAAAGAAAGAAGGAAAGAAAACAAGAAAGGGAATCAGAGCAGGCCCTGGGCGCAGCGTCCCTTCCGGAAGGTTCCGCGGATTCCCAGCAGGCCTGGCGGTTTGCGGAGCGGACAGGGAGAGCGGCAGCGCGTCGCGGCGCACGGTTAGCGAAGCGGACCAGACCGTCGCTGGCGGGTCACACAGCCGACGACGCGCAAAACGTTAGCACGTTAGCGGCCGGCTACGATGTGCTACTGCTACCAGAGGGAGGTGCGTAGGGCACGTGGCGGGGGGGGGGGGGTCCCCAAAAGCCTCAGAGGGAGCGCGAAACAGGACGGTTAAGAGACCGACGCCACAGATCCAGCGTGCTAGCTGGAAAGGGCCTTAAGCAAGCGGGCCTTCACCACAGAGAAAACGCCTGGAGCTCAACACCACACAGGGGTACACTGGTTATGGAGCCATGTTTTCATCTCACAGAGAACAGCGTTCAGCCGCCATTCTCAAGGGTAAACACAACCACGCATGCAGAAAACAAGCGTTTTGTACAACTCCACAATGTACAAATTATGTATGTGTGTAAATTATGTATAAATTAGTTTACTGTCTGAAAACTCAGAGCTCCAAAGCGCTTACGTGAGCCATGAATCGGCAACGCCGCCGCCGAGCACCGGGCTGAGAGCTCTTCCGATCGGAAACGGGACCCGGTGGGGCGCGGGGGCTCCGATTACCTCAGCTTACGCAACCCGGGACGCGCGGACGGCAGCGAGGTCGGGGCCGTCCAATCGCACGTGACCTCAAACAGCGCGCGCGGCCTCAGCGTTTATTTTCCCCCCTGATTAAAACAAACTCCGAAACGAAGGCCGCGTCACGTCCTTTGACGCAATGGAAACCGTGGAAACCATGGAAGGGGGTGGGGGGTGTTTCTTATATAACGGCAGGCACGCTACACCTGCGGTGCGGAGTGATGTAACTCCCTCCCTCCGTCCGTCCCCAGGGTGACCACGCGGAGTGCTCCGCTCGATTCTTCTTAGCGCTTTTGCGAACGGGCTGACCCCGGGGTCCCGGTGCTTGGAAGGACCCGGAGGAATTTGGTTACGGGTACGCAGAACTCCAGCGGGAAGGTCTGTCGATGTTTATCCATCAGAGCCAGGGCCTGGGGGAGGCGGGGCCTGGGGGAGGCAGGGCCTTGGGGAGGCGGGGCCTGAGGTGCTCCAGCCTGCTGAGGGGGCCTGGCTGTGGGGGGGGTTAGTATCTGTCATGGAGGAAACCTGAGTCTGCTCTCCTCTGCCGAGCTTCTACACAGCCAGCCTGTGCTGTGCTTACCACAGAAAGCTGACATTCGAGAGGGGGAGAAACCACAGACACACACACACACACACACACACACAAACCACAGACAGACAGACACACACACACACACACACAAACCACAGACAGACACACACACACACACACACACACACACACACACATAACAGACAGACAGACACACAGACACACACACCACAGACAGACACCTACACACACACACACACACACAAATGTACAAGCACACACACGCAAGCAAGGACAAGTGCAAAAACACACACTAGCGTACACAGACACACACACACACACACACACACACACACAGACAGACCACAGACACACACACAGAAGCACCTCCACAGCGCACACACTCCTCCTCCACACCAGCGGTCCCCCCTGTGCTGTGGAAGAAGGCGCTCTGCACAGCCAGCGGAGTACACAGCAGATGCACTTACTGGCCGACTCTTTGAAGCCCTTGGCTGAGTGCACGATCACATGGAGGAAGCCATAGAGCCCGGGAGTTTCTTCATCTGCAATACAGGGGAGCAGAAAACACAGCACTTAACAGCGATCACCATTGAGGAACAATTAGGACAGCTGTCTGTACAACAGCTCACATTGTCTTGTTCCTGTTCTCAGTGCTGACAAAACAAAGAGTACATGAACCGTGTTCAAGAATTCATCTTTTCCCCCTTTTCTCATTTCTCGTGTCAGTAATCTCACCCCCTCAACCCTCCCCATAGACCCATGCAGGAACAGGAAGTGAGGAAATAAAGATGTAGGGCCCTCTGATGGCAACAGACACCAAAAATCTCCTTTCAGTTATATCATCGGTACTTGACCTTTTGAAGAGCGGGTTTTTTGTAACGTTTTTTCATCATTTCACAAATCAGTGTTCTAGAACTCCATTGCCTTCCATTACCAGTACTGATTGTGACATCATCATTAGAATGTTCAGTTAAGAACATCATAATTAGTGATCTTACACCTTAAAGGGTTAAACCCTACTGCTGGTCCCTGCTAATGGAGACCAGCCCCTGGCGAACAGGAGTAAGGCCTACAAATCCCAGAATGCTTTACACCGCGACTTTCCCTTCTAACCGCTATCAACGTGGCTTCTGTCATTACGGCGGTCTGAAGGCAGGGCCCTCCCCCTCATTGGCCGACCCGGGGAGCGTGGGAGCCGTGTGAGGTCGTCTCAGACTAAGCGGGACTGGTCCCGCCCCCCAGTGTGGGTGGCCTTCCCTCCTGCCGTCTTATCCCTGAGTCAGTAATGCGCATCAGACCTGGAGCTCCTCTGAGGTCTGCTCTTTATCTGTGCAATCCATTCAGACGGCCCCCTCCCCTCCGTACGCCCGGCTCTCGCTGAAGCGTCCGCAGCCAGCCCAGACTCTGGGCCCGCAGCCCTGGCCCTTGGCAGGGGCGTGCCCGGGGTACCGGGCGGGGCGCACCTCACCATGGCAACCCCCGCCTCCCATCAGCTCTTTGGCCCAGTTTCCTCAGTTGCCCCCGACGTCTCCGCGGCGACTGAGCCAACCCAAGTTAGCCATGCGCGGAACACGCGCACAGCTGTGTAATCAGTTTGGGTAAACGCTTCCCCTCCGCACTCATAACGTCCCGGGACTCTCTCTGACGGGCGCTCTGCACCCCCCCGCTCGGAGATGCTGCACCTGGGTGGGCCCCTCCCCCCCACCCCCCACCCTCAAACACAGAGGTGTTTACCCTTCCACGACAGACAGGCCCGCCGGACCATGTCGAAAAGCCACCTTGGATTACGCGCTTCCTGCTGAATAACCCGAAAGAACGGGGGGGGGGGGGGGGGGGGGTCAGAGACCTGTAACCGGAGCGCAATTGTTTCCAGGTCGCTTTAGCCCACCCGACCGGCGTCCGGCTGCCTGGAGACGGCAGCGATCCGGGGGGATGAGCGGGGAGCGTGACCGGGGATGAGAACCAGGAGCGAGCGCTCGCGCGGGGTTCCAGATGGACCCGGGCCCCTGGGGGGGACGTCCCAGCCGGTGCTCATCAACGGAGCGGAGGAAGGAGAGCTCCTTCAGGACGTCGACACCGGGAGCGCGAAGGGTAACAGCCGGAGCCTATTTTACCAGGCCGAGCTCAGAGCGAGTCCCCTCAGACGCAGCCGCGCGCGGGGGTCACAAAGGGACCCTCGCTGCCCAAGAGAGGGGAGACCCTCTGAGGACCCCCGTCTGGGTGGAATGGATTTAACCATTTAAAGCGTGACATCACAGACATGCGATTAGAATGTTCTTAACCGAACATTCTATTGCTGATGTCACAATCACTACTGGCAACGGAAGGCAATGGTGTTCCAGAACACTGACTTAGAATGTTGACAAAAACATTCCAAAAAGGGTTAAGGCAATGGCAGGTATGGGAACCGGGGGGGCTTTTGCTGCCTGCAGTGGGGGTGGCATTCCTCCCACAGCTGGTCTCTATTTCATACCCCCTGTGGTTATACCAAGGCCAAGGGAAGGGAGGCGGGGGTAGGGGGGGGGGCAGAGAGAGTGAATTATGGGGCAGAAACCGGGTAGAGGAACGAGCTCTCGGATTCAGTTAAGCAAACCGCACAAATCAGTAAAGCGGAGTAAAATGGGCACTTAAAGCACCTTCTTACACTTAAACCTGTAGCCGCCAGCTCGTGTCAGCATGAAGCAACATCAAGGCTTCAGAATCCGCTGATGTGCGTGTTTTTGCCGAACTTCCACCAGGGGGAGCCACTTTTATTCAAAAGGCAACTTAAAACAATGCCTTGCCCTGGATGCTGTGGAACCATCCAGGTCAAACTATGTCATGCATGTAGAACAGAAATGGCTGCATTTGCACAGATAAGATGATGTCACAAAGCCTTATGATTGCTCCACAAAGACAAGGTCATGCTCTAACGAGCTCAACCTTTCCAGCAAACATCTGAATGTCGTTTTATCCTTGATGTAACAAGAGCCACCGTGAAAAAGGCAGCGAGATCTCTCTGTCACTCTTCCTTTCTCCGCACGCAAGATGGGAAACAGCCATTTATTTAAAAACCCTCCTTTGGTCATAAGAAGGGAGGAAATAGGAAATAGTTTAATAAACCTCCTGAACTAAACAAGGCACGCTGAGACGCAGGTCTCCGTAGATCTCCGCGGAGCAAGGACACCTGTAGGGGCTTATTCTATAACGCTGGATATCCACTGGCTGCTCTGGAATTTCCTGTTTTTTTTTTTTAAATCGGCTTGTTTGTTCTGCAGGAGCGCGGTGGAGCGCCAGATGGTCGTATGTCACAAAAATCAAAACAATCAAATATCGGGTACGCCGTAAACGCAACAGCAGAAAAAGTAAAACTGTTCTGGGTCCCCGAAAAGGAGCAAAGAATACGTGGGCACAAAGTTCCCCGCATATTAGAACCAGATTGCAGCCCGGATTGTTGTGAAAGTGTTTCGCTGGGAAAGGCGTAAGGCGCATTTGCAAGGATTCATGTTTCAGTTCCAGAGATCTTTTCAGTCGCTTATTACGACTTAGGACTGCAACTGCGGAAAACAGAATGAAAATCGATCACTTATTTAATGCTAATATATTGATTAAAACTGTGGGAAATGCCATTCATTTTGGACAGGTCAAACAGCCACAGCACCCTATAGCACTTCATACCAAACACGTAAAGTGGGTTTGGTTTGTATGCGAACGGGACGCCTGGTAAAATCAGGAAGTTAAAAATGGGTGGTATGTGAACCATTAGGGGGCGCCCTTCCCAGTGAACCTGGTGAACCCCAATGCCCTAGTTTAATGACAGGTAACTGTGCAGCAGTACATGTCGTTCTTTGGATGCTACAGTGAACCAGGGTCCAGACTCACTACGGTCATTAAACATCCTAGAGAACTTACTGGAATACTTTGGGTATTAACCACTAACCCTGTGGTATTAACCCCAGTGTCAAATTTCTGGCCCCCCACATCTGGCCACTGAATCACTCGCCCCACAGTTCACTGGCTGCGCACTCGCTAACATTCCCTTCCTCCTTTCAACTGGCTGTCACTGCGATGAGGAACCGAGTTCTCAGCTGCCCTTCTTTGTCAAACAAAGGCAAAATAAAAGTAATAAATATTATATTAATAGCACAAATTCTGAAATCATTCTTTAAACATAAAAGCAACCGCAAGGTGATATTGCTTCTGTCCTTTCGCTTTGCTGAAGTCAGCTTGCCTCTTAGTTGCTGCCTCCCCCTAGTGGTTTCTCGAGGCGCTGCAGCTGAAAGTGTCGGTACTCACCGTCTTTGTTACTGGTAACGGGGATGTTGTGGACAGTTCTCAGCTTGAAGCAGGAGCCGGTCAACACCTGGAGCTCCACAGAGCTCAGCACACAGGCCTGGAGATCTGCGGGCACAGTCAAAGACAAAAATGAAGGCATCACTGGCTGGAATTCATTACAATACCAATTAAAGTTCACCCTTCACACAGGCTACTTTCACCAAAAATGCAATGCTCCTTTTCGCTCATTTGAGTGCATAAATACATGCTGTAAGCAATGCAAATGCCCACTGCCGATACATTTACAATTACACAATTATCTCACTATCAAATATCAGGGAAAGCACTTGATTTCAAGGCACCTGCAGTGAGTCAGATGTATCTCCGTAAGGCCTTCAAAAGCCTGAGCTTTGAGATCTTATTTGTATGAGTGTGTATGTGTGTGTGTATGAGTGTGTATATGTGTGTGTGTGTGTATATGAGTGTGCGTATGTGTGTGTGTGTGTGTGTGTGTGTGTGTGTGCGCGAGTGTGTGTGTGAGTGTGTGTACGTGTATGTGTGTGTGTGTGTGTGTGTGTATGAGTGTGTGTACGTGTGAGTGTGTGTGTGAGTGTGTGTACATGTGTGTTTGCTGAATACTGGTTGGTCCTCGGCAGTTAGGCCCCTGCGATGTGGGTGGGCAGACGCCTACCTTTCTTCTGAAGCTTCTGAATGGCTTCCCTCCATTCTGATCTCTCATAATCAGAGGACAGTAGGAACAGATAGCTCTGGGGGACAAAAAAGACGAGCAGCATTTAGAGACAGGGCTTGTGGCCGGCTTTGCTTACACTCCTGGACAGTCAAACGCACTGAAACTTCAATTCAGAAGAACAGCGGCTCCCTCTGGTGGACAGAGCGGTAAACATCAATAAAACAAGAAGACGGAGGGGGATGTTCCCTCATCATGACCTTAAGTAGGTAACTGCAGTCTGTACCTTGCCGTGCTTGTTGTGGATGCGGAAGGGGATGGTGGGGGAGTGTAACAGCAAGCAGGACTCCTGCTCGTTCATCTTCTTCCTCAAACGGTCCAGCGCTCGGCTTTGGCCCTTCACAGCCTTCTGAGCACACAGAACGCGAGAGAGAGAGAGGAAGACAGAAGGACAGACGCTGAATTTGATGTTCGGTCGCTCGTAAAATGGCGTTTCCACGAGTCGTAAAAAACGCGGAGCAGCTCGTTCGCTGCTCCTCGGGCAACAGTTAAACGCAGCGAAGCCACAGACTGCGCTCAACAACAGAGCAGGAGAAACGCCATTAGCGAAAAATACGGTTTTCAGTTTCCAGCCGCATCAACGAAAGGCAGTCAAATCTGTCACTTAAAACCACGGTGCTTCGGTAGTAACAGAGTACTATCGTTAAAAACCACAATACCACAGTACTATCATTGAAAACCAGCGCTACAGTGCTACCATTTAAAACCACAGTACGACGATACTACCATTTAAAACCAGTGCTACAGTACTATCATTTAAAACCACAGTGCTACCGTACTATCATTCAAAACCCACAGTGCTACAGTACTATCATAGTACTATCATTTATAACCACAATACTACACACTCTGGAAGGGCTAGAGGATTCAGAATTTCATCTGAAATGTATATTCTTAGCCAACATTTTAGGCATGCATGGATAAATCTGCCAATTATGAACCCACCAAATTTTAAATGAGTGCACATTTCAAGATTTTGCACTTTTGCAGTGTGCTTGATAGACATACACCAAGGGAAATATATGCAGTTCATTATAAACTGATATATAAACAGAGTTCAAAAATGCAGATGTAAAAAAACTAGAATTCCTTCATTAATTACTGCTGTACACCCTCTGAAAACAAAACTGCCATTTCATCTTTACACTTAGGTTTTAATTGAATATCTTGTCTGAAGGAAACCATTATTAAGTGGTAGGGGAATAAATTAGCACACCACCCATCTCCTCTAAACAGCCTAGTTCATTAAGCATGGGTGTGAATCTAATATAAAACACGCTAACAAAAATGATGTCAGTTCTTTGGTAAAGTTGAATTTGATACAAAAAAGCTCATTAAACTAACCTTATACTTTCTATCAAAGGCTAAAGCAAACAAGCCTCATTAAGAACAGGAAGAAAAATGGCAATTATGAGGTAAACTCGTTATGTTCTCAGATAACAGTCGTAGCCGTCCGAAGAACAGAAAACGAATGTGTGTTCCTAATTGTCGCCAGCGGCAACGTGTACTGTGCTAGAAGTGAACTGTGCTACGCACAGAGGCGGTCCTCTGGGGCCATTTTGGGTCGCGAGGACTGCAGATTGGCTGCTAACCCTGCTAATGACAGGAATATTTTCGCCCCGCCCTCTAAACGCACCGCCCGTTTCCCTCAGGCGTAAACGGCGCCGAACTAAAGAGGAGAAAGCGTCGAAAACGTCCCCGAGAAAAGAACTCAGAGCTGGCGGGAGGCCGAAAGCGAGTTAGCGGTAATATCTGCAGGCGGCGATTGTCATTTTAATCAGCCTTCTCCTCCTCTGATTGGGTCACGCTCCCGCGGTCCTCACAATGCCAGCCTGGGGCCGCCCCCCCCCCCCAGCCCCCCCCCCAGAGTTAATGATCACAACTGAATCGTTTAAGAAAATTAGAAATCTCATTTCCAGACAGACTGCAGGGGAGGAAGGGGGGGGGGGGGGCAGTTATAAGGGACGCATGCTTCCCCCCCCCCACCTCCCCCACACCCTCATTCTGGCTGTCATCGGGAAGCCGGCGAGTTCACTCCAGGACATCAGCGGCTTTGTGTTTTTGTTTTGTGTTCATCTGAATTTAAAAATCAGAGCTGCGCAGTTCAATCACGGAGAGGGGAGAACCGGCAGCGGGGCGGGGATTGGTCCTGTCAGGCTCCATAACACAACCGGCCAATCACAACGCTGTTTATACGGTCACTTCTGGAGCGGATGGCTATCGGAGCACCGCCCCCTCGAGCCTTAATCAGCGTGGAAGCTTCTGTTGTTTTCTGGGAGTGTGAGTCACCCCCCCTTGCCCCCCCCCACACAAATACAATTTCCAGTCCAAATCAGCTCTAGATCAGGGATACTCCCACAGGGAAGCTTCCGACAACAACAGCAGCAGCAGTCCCATGAGGGACAAGAGGCCCAGAGCCAATAACAGAGCTTTTCATGTCATACGTAACACAGGGGAAGGAAAAAAAAAACTTCCAACTGGAGCATGGCTAGAGGCATCCCAGCATGCAGTGCGGGAGGCAGACAGGGCGTTCCCCCAGGAAGTAGTTGGTCGGGGCGTGGGGAGCTGGACCCTGGCCCGGCACGGCAGATTTTAGCTGGGCGCCGCCATTTCCTCCAGAGCTTTTTACTGGAACTGGCGCTGCCCTATATTGACCCCGACCCCGGGGAGGCACGGCCAAGGGCGTGTCACACCTTCCTGGCCCCTCCCAGGGGCGGAGCATCACTGCTGACCAACACCATGCACAAGCGAGAGCCCTTAACCCAGGGGGGAGGGGCCAAGTGGCCACGGGGGGTAGGTTGTCGCCGGAACGGGGGGCGGGGCTCACCTTCTCCTTCTGGATCTCGCTCTTGATGGCGGAGATCTTCGTCTTCATCTCCTCGATCTCGTGCTCGGGCATCGTCTGGACGTGGGGGCAGGAGTCCGAGTCGTCCAGCGTCTGGAAGGTCAGGTCGGCCAGCGGGATGTACCACTTGCAGTCGTACTGCTGGTGCTTCCTGGAGAGGCGGGGACAGGGAGGGGCCGGGACGGTTAGGGGGGCGGGGCCTGGAGAACAGGAGCCCTAACGGGAAGGTCAGTCCTCTCGTCAAGACAGCGTCAGACAGGCATGGCCACGCCCACATTTTATACGGTTTTCACTGGTCCAACTTCACTACAGGTCGACAGTACCCAAGACAGGCTGGAGGCAAAACCTGGCCCCCACAGCCAGTGCCGGGGATGTGTGCCTGTTCACACTGATTAAAAAGCCAACGCCAGGATTGACTTAACAGACTAGGTAGAACAGTCTTGCTCACACATTGCAGAAAATGAACAAAATCATTAAATATTTAAGTTCCCAAGGCTTATGCCAGATCTGCACGTAATGAGCATAATTTGCCGTGTTTTTTTTTTTTTTTTTTAGAGGTGGTTTCTCAGAATCAGGATGCATAAAAAGACCATCAGGAAGAACCATCAGGATTTTCTCTCAATCGGAATCTAGCAGCTGCGCCAAGCAATTTCTCCCACCAATTTACAGACAAACACAATCTAGGCTATGGGTTCAGCGCTAAAGTTCTGGGGTCAGCAGCAATCCAATCACACGGCAGAATACACCAGTTCAAATACATTATTGCATTTACAGTAGTATCCTATAACAATGTCACTGCAAAATACTGTCGTTGGGGAGCGTATTTGTAACGGCTCCACGCAAAGGTGCACCAAAAGGTAAGGGGAGACAAGCAGTGCTATTTATCTCGACTGAAATTACATTCGCTAAGAAGGTGATATCATTTTCAGAAACACTGGATCATGTGGTTCAGATTAATGGCCTGTTTAGCACACATTATAATGATGTATGGCAGTGGTTCCCAACCCTGTTCCTGGAGATCCAGCCCTAACAAAGCGCACCTCATTCAACAGCTAAAGGTCTCACTGGGCTGCTAATTGGCAGAATCAGGTGTGCCAAATTAGGGTTGAAATGACAATCTACAGGATGGGAGATCTCCAGGAAGAGGGTCGAGAACCACTGATGGAATTCCTCCTGCAGTGCGATCAGACCACATTGAAGGGTAATATCCAGCATTAATGTGCGGACCTCCCCACAAGGGGTTAAGAGAGCTGAGGAGGCAACATCTAAGACAATGAAGAATCAGTACGCTCCGGCCCACGACAATAAGGACCGTTAGCCAAGAATATAAATAACCTTTACAAGTCTTAGCCATTTTCAGTTCAGTCCTGAATCGCGTTGGCAGAAAACACCCCCAGCCAGCTCGCGGCTTTCCTCCCCCAAGAAAGAAATAAAACGCAACGCTTTCAACTCTTCATCAAGAGAAGAAACAGAAACCTGCCACAGTGATTTGGAGGGGAAAATGGTGCCCGAAACAGACTGAAAGTATTGATTTAGTGACGAATTCTGGTGTGGGAAAACACAGGGGAAGGGGAAATCCTCCTTGCCCCTTGCCAACCAAAGCTTTGAGAAGGAAACCCCCTGTTTCATAAAGCGAGCCTCACTGGAAAGCAGGTGGCAGGTGTTTCGTTTTATAAGACATCCGATCTCATCCTTCGACTGAAAGGCCATTTATACCTTTTATGGCTCGCGGTTATACTCACTCCGAGCGGCATTTCTGACAAAGGCAGATTCACCACCATCCACACAGGTGCTTTACCCACTGTAAGCTTTAATTACGACTCATCAGCCCAGCAACGACAGCGCTGGCATCTGGAATTTATCTTGACCACGCTGGTACTGTCATGAAGGAGGCAGTCATAGACCAGTCTCTCTGTCATTTGTAGGCCTGTAAATTCTCACTGTGTAAACAGATATTAAACACGCAGGCAAGCCCTACTCAAGTCATTCATCTGAAGGGCTGAGGTACCACTTTCCTTTCTTTCTGCTTTAAACTGGGAGTCTACTCTATGGGCGGTTTCATATAGGATATACTTACTTAAAGTTACTGAATGTACAGTAGGCCATTTCCATGTAGGTGGGGGTCAGGGCTGGGGTGGAGTTAGGAAAGTTATGCGGGATAGCTGGGTACTCACCCACATGTGCGTGCACACACACGCACGCACACGCGCACGCACACACACACACACACACACACACACAAGCTCCCAGTGGAAAATGCCAAATCCTGCCACACTGCCCCACAGGCCTTTCATATTCCATCACTCTCATTATACAGCTTTTATGATCACCTTTGATACCCCCCCCATGTGCTTTCATTAGGCTCGGGTATAAGCATAATAATAGCCTGGCTTTACTGCCTGTTTGAGGAAATAAAACAGAAATTTGCCCAGACCAGATGGGATCAGAGAGAGAGACAGGGAGCAGGAGAGGGGGAGAGAGGGAGAGGGGGTGGGGGCCTTATTATCTAGAGACAGCTGGAGAAAAACAGTCTATGAATGCGAATGGGGTTCAGTATTTAATTTTGTCCCTGTCCCGCTGACCGGCCCTAGACGGCCTCGCCTCTCAGCCCGCGCAGGGGAAACTTCTCACGGGGCGTCCCAACCTCCCCACCGCCGGTCAGACGCAGGCGCGGTCCCGCTCCCGCCTCCCGAAACAGCGGCGGCCGGTATAGCACTCGGGAACGTGGGGCGGCATGATCACTTTTCCGTTAACGGTTTGTTCTCCAGTCGGGCGGGGGGGCGGGGGGTGCTGGAGGCGGTTCCTCCGAATCTCAGACGGTACGCTCGCTTTCCCGCTGTTTCTCGGCGCCAGTTCATCACGCTCTCCATTTCGCGCTCGGCCGCGGCGGGCGAGTGGATCCCTCTTCGTTTCTTTTTATCCGCAGGCTGAAGTCGGCACGGGCCCCGCCACTCGGACCACCCATGAGGACGAACGTTAGGACTGAACACAGCTGCAGCGTCACCACAATCAACCCCAGGGTGAATAAAAAATTTTTTTAAAAATCCTAAACTTCCACAGCTACAGTTACACTGGGCTAAACTTGTTGAGGGTTTACCTTCAATGAACTGCAGACAAACCACAGGGACCATATATGACCAAAGGCTCGTATCACCAAACTGCAGTGCACTGGTGCTAAAGGCAGTCGTTGCTATTCCAGAGATTTACATTTTTTAGATTCAAGTTGTCTGTAAGAAACATAACGTGCAGAACAACTTGCATTCTCTTAATGTGCTGTTTGCAATGCAGTGAGCAAAGTAATTAACAGTGTGAACTGGGTTCATAAGACCCTTTTCCTTGGAGGAGGCGGGCAAGGCGCGTGTGATTGGCCGCCCTCGGTTCTCAGAACGCTGGAGGGGTTCTTTAATGTATTCCCACAGAGGATCATTCGGCTCCCCCCGACTAAAGTCTACCCATCCACTCCAGTCCCTCCTAATGAGCCTCGGTCCTGCCTCCATCGCACAGGCTCATTTGTGTCTCATCTCAGCCCGGCCGCTGTCGGGAATCTCCACGCGCGACTAGCAAGGCTGGCTTCTGCGATTGGCTTAATGGCTGTTGTCTTGGTTACAGCCCATCTTGAAGGAAACCGGAGTCGACTGCCGTCTCGTACGCCCACCGCGGCCAATTGCTGACAATTACGGAGTCGCAAACATTTTTTATTGACAGCCACGGTAATTAACCAAGTTCACTGTGGTTACAATAAAGTTATAATAAATGTAATCCGGATAAATTATAATTGCTTATATATTCATGTTGTCTGCATCAAACAAATGAACTGAGGAGAAGAAATTACGATGGCTTTCAAGCGTAGCGTCAAGCCCAGGACAACACAATCCGCAATGACTGACAGCGCACCTTTTAAAGCAATAATTTAAAAAACCACGTCGGAATCGGATTAAGGTTTTAACACGTTAACTGTATTCATGCGGCTGTGTTTGGAATCGGCGGGAATCGGCATTTTAATTACGCCTTTTCCTGAGCGGAGTTAATGCGGCAGGGACAGCGGAGATAAAGCGGTTAAGTACCGCGGACGAGAAATAACGTGATGATTTATTCGCCGAGCTCCTCCGACAGCGCGAGGCGAACGGCGGCTTCCTGTCTGAAGATTCGCCGCGCCGTTGTACAAACTCGGAAGCAAGTCGCGCAAAAAAACCTTCGCCCGGTGTTCCCTCCCATAGCTCAAACGTGGTGGACTCATCTGATCTCACGGACAGCGGTATAAGAATGGCGGGACGGATGAGGGCCGCAGGGGGACTTTTTCTCGAATTGAAACACTTCGTCTGCGCCCTGTCACAGCACAGCTCGGATTCCATTTTATACGACGATTTCGGTGATGGGAAGATGGCAAAACAAACCGTGTCCCTAAGTGGCGTCTTGAGTGGTTTAATTTTAGAGAAAAATGCGCTCAGCACCCAGGATGTTATTGGGGTGGTTTGCGGTGGGTTTACAGCTCTTACAGTACATGATTCAGTAATGTTTGTGTTCCCCTGCAATGCAAAGCATGCACATGATTCCCAATACATCTGCAGCACCACTATCGGTGCATGGTGAATATTCATCAGCATCATAGTCAAGGAACATGGGAGGCTCTTTAACCCTTTAGGGTGAAAGGTCACAAATATGTGATTAGAATATTCTAAATTGAAAGTTCTAATGCTGATGGCAATTTAAAGCAATGGAGTTCTAGAAGACCCACTGAAAGTTTAAGGTAGAAAAATGTACAAAATAGCCCTGCGCACCACTTACATCACAGCTCCTCCTGAACACTGATTCATTAATTTAATTAAGTGATGGCTAATCCTTAATGCTGATTAACGAGTTTAAGCAAATGTTTGCTTGCACTTAGCACTAATTGATTAATTTTAAGCACGTTCTTTTCCCCCACTGTTCACACAATTTTAGTTTATCCCAATGACCTTACAAAATCAATGCATTACATAAGCAAATAAAAAAAAGAACCTTTTTTTTTTACACCACTTCAATTTACGGTTAAAAAGAAAGTCTGCAAAGCGAACAGCCTTCCGATGCAATCTCCGCAGGAAATCGGAAGCGCGCTCATTCGAGAGCGGACGAGTTGATTGGAGTCAGCGGCGGCAATTAATTGCTCTCATCAACGCGAGACGCTGCACAACACACTCCGGCAGCGCGGCAAAAAGAGCCTCATCCTCTTCTCTTTTTATTCTTCCCCTAAGAAAACAATCAAGCCCAAGATAACAGATGCGGGGGGGGGGGGGGGGGGGGGGGGGGGGCAGAAACGGGAGGGGGAAGCTTACTGATTCACTCCGCGATAATGGGGAAGCCGTAACGCGGTAAACCGCGACGTGCGATAAAAATCAGCGCTCGCGGCCGACCGTTCAACCCTTAAAGGTGCAAGATCACGAATACGTAATCAGAATGTTCTTAACTGAACATTCTAACGCTGATGTCACAATCACTGCTGGTAACTGATGGCAATGAGTCAGCATTCTAGAACACTGACTTCAGAATTCTGAAAAAAAACATTCCAAAAAACCGACTCTTCAAATGGTTAATCTGGCTGTGGGAGGAAGAGTGAGTTATTAATGCGATCCACATAACGGAAGGGGGGGGGGGGAGTGGCTGGTGTCGCAGAGAGAAATTTAGGGCACTCCATCACATCAAACTGTCACATTATAAGAGAATTTGAGGAGAAAATAAAAAGTCATTTAGGCTGCAGAGGAGGGTGGCGGTGGAAGACTGATGGAAATTCTATTCACGCGGCCGGCTTTGTTCGATGCGAAGGCCCCGCCTCCCGCTTCTTCAGATAAGTCTCAAGGAGGCATCGGTGACATCACTGTCGCCCGGGAGAAAGACAGGCGCGGCCCCCTCGTAAATCTCCTCGGCGCCTCTCCCTCATTCACAGGTCCCGTTACTGTGAAAAAGCCCCTGATCCCCGGCCCCTGCGTCTCACAGGCGAAGCACACGCGCAGGCTTCACAGAGAATCCAAAGCCGTTCCCTCTCTTCTGTGCGTGGAAGACTTGTGTTTGAATATTATGGATATTAGCCTGTCGGATAGCATCCCCTGCGCGCGGCAGCGAATGAGCTTACAAACCTCGCCCCTGGTGACATTTTTGTGAATGTGATTTTCACTGTCATGTGACAGCCACTGCAGTGGCACTGTTGTCTAGGTGCTTCTGAGAGGGATTTCGGGCTTCCGAGCCCCAGCTTTACAGCACGCGAAGCTAAAAAAGCACAGGGTACCATCTTCGGTGAAAGCAGACACCGGGGATTTCACACGTTTCTCCACAGCTGAGACCACGGTTTCCCCAGGAAGAAGTGCATGTATAATTCATACGTGCTCATCTGAGTACCCTGGAGGTTGTTACACACATACAGTATGACGCACTGCAGCGTTACACTAATTGAAGGGTTCCTCTGGATCTGATTGGCTTTCCTGCAGCTGCGGTGTAGCGGGATGAATTAAACGCATAGGAACCAGGGCCTGAAGGGAGGGAGGTTTCCGGAAGGTTCACCTACCCCACGGCGGTCTTCTTCATCTTGGCGCAGAGGAGGAGGTCGGTGAAGAGGAAGACGTGGCGGAGCTTCCTCGAGCCCTCGGACACCTCCACCAGGAAGCCATCCTTCACCAGCTGGCGAGCCTGTCGGGAAGGGGCAGTCAGACGTGACATCACATCCTGTTCCCCGTTCAGCACAGGGCACCGTTTTCGCTTCTGCAGAAACCGGGTCCGTTTTCAACCAAATCAAACCCTATCTATGCGTCAGATGTACAGGAACAAGTACCACGTCACATCCAACAGGAAGGGGTAGGCAAGGAAAGAGCAACAACGTAATACCCCCTATAATACACTAAGCACAGCACAACTGTGTCAAAATTAGTCACAGTGTCTATCTAGGTGGTGTGATTTCTACTCTCATGAAATTAAGATGGAGATGTGCTTCAAAAGCTGGCCTCCAGTCTGTCTTCTGACAAGTACTAGGCAGGACTGGGGTCAATTTCAGTACAATCCAGCAATTTAGGAAACAAGCTATATTCTGTTCCTCAATATATTAAAAAAATCCCCATGAATGTACTTTCAGTTGACTTCCGGAAATTTCTGGAATTGAAATGAAACTGACCCCATAC
>CM077292.1:47754528-47782028 GCA_039654925.1 Anguilla pacifica
TTCATGGGGAGGCCTTTCCGGTACCCGCACATGTTCGCTCTGACCGTTTCCGCTTGCCCCCCCCCCCCCCCGAGCCGTGGAACGCCACGGTGGCCGGATACAGTACACCAACCTTCATTCAACAGGAAACGCAGTCGTCACGCATCGCAGAATGCCGGGGAGGCGAAGTCTAATTTCTGCGTATTCGCTCATCGCAGAACAGCCCTCAAAGCACCCTCGAGGGGACCTGCGTGCAGACCGGCACGTACAGACCAACAGCCCCATTAGCCCAGGGGTAAATACCCTGCTCTGCGGGCAGTGAGCCTGCCCAGGGGTAAATACCCTGCTCTGCGGGCAGCGAGCCTGCCCAAAGGTAAATACCCTGCTCTGCGGGCAGCGAGCCTGCCCAGGGGTAAATACCCTGCTCTGCGGGCACTGACCCTGCCCGGGGGTAAATACCCTGCTCTGCGGGCAGTGAGCCTGCCCAGGGGTAAATACCCTGCTCTGCGGGCAGCGAGCCTGCCCAGGGGTAAATACCCTGCTCTGCGGGCACTGAGCCTGCCCAGGGGTAAATACCCTGCTCTGCGGGCACTGAGCCTGCCCAGGGGTAAATACCCTGCTCTGCGGGCAGCGAGCCTGCCCAGGGGTAAATACCCTGCTCTGCGGGCAGTGACCCTGCCCAGGGGTAAATACCCTGCTCTGCGGGCAGAGGGTCTCTGCTGCGGGCCAGACTCCGGCGCGTTCCATAAGCAGCTCATTCCCTCTCAGCTCACGGAGCTCCGATCGGCCGTCTGCAGGTAGCCGATAGCGGCTCAATGCGCCGCCGCCACCGCCGCCGCCGCTCGAGTCGTGACTGAGGTACTGAGCGCTGCCCGTCTCCGAGAGCTGAGCGGGGGGGGAGGAGGACAGGAGGCAGGGGGTGAGCCTCACCCCCCTCCCCTCAAAACGTGCCCCTCGCGCCTCCCTGCTACCTACAACAGCCGCGCAGCTGCTGCCGCCTGCCGCCGTGGGAACCGTCGCCGTGGGGAGCAGCGGCGGTTTGCGAGCAGAACTTGAGGTTAACGCTGAGCCCCGCCCGCCTCTCAGTTCTCCACGCCTCTCTGGTCTCCAGCGGTGAGCGTTTCTGGCAGAAGGCCTCGCCTTCCCCTTTTCTCTTTCCTCTCTGCGGTCACGCGAGCACCGTTCGGGCTCCGCCCCTCCCTGCCTGCAGGGGGCGCCCCGCCCGCGAGCCAAACTCTGCCGTCTGGCTGGTCGACTCGCCCGTCTCAAACTCCCGTAGGAAGAGCCATACGGGGGAGAAACGCCTTCTCTAATTACCCATAACCCCCCACTAGAGCCAGGCTTAGGTTCAAAAGCAGCCGCAAAAAAAATAAAAAGTGACGCCGATTTTTCAAAAAAAATCGATTGTTCCTCACGGGGAAGCTTTCCCAAGGACACCCGGACTGCTTGAAAGGCATCCGTAATCTGGGTATCGATGTACCCCACCAGCACCGCCCCCCTCAAATCAATGCCCCCCCTCCCGCTCCCGCCCCCGCCCCCACCCCTCCAATCCCTCCACGCCACACGCTCAGCTCCCCTCACTCGCTCTGAAGCGGAGGCTGGGGGACCTGCCGTTTACGAGCTCTGTGTTACCCGCTCACCAGCTTTACGGCTAGCCAATCGTCCGCGGCGCCTTCGCGAGGGGGGCGGGCGGGCGAGCGGGTACCCGCCCGCGCGAGGGAGGAAATGAAATCCGGCAGCCGCGCCGTAAAAACCAGGCCCCCCGGTTCCCTCCGGCGACTCCTCGCCGTGTCACCGTCATCATTTTTATAAACGGCGGACGGAACACCGGCGCTGCGGCCGAGGAGCCCCGGCGGTTTTCAATCCCATAATAAACGAAAGGTCTGCGGGCGATCCGCGTTTAAAGCGAAAACAATACCTTCGGCCGCGACCCAGGGTCGTAAAGCGACGTTTACTGTTAATTAAAGACATCCATCGTTAATATGAAAGCGGCTGTCCGGACGCCGCCGAGCCTGACCGGTCAGCTGCGGTCGGAGCGGGGGCTGGGAGTGGTATACCACCGAGCGGGAAACTTTTAGGCGCGCGGGGGGCGATCGAATCACCGTCGCGGCTCGCCGAGCCCGACCGAAAAAGTGGAGTGAGGAGCTGGCGGCGTCGCGCGATTCGCGACCCGCCGGGGGGTTTTTCGCTTCATTTCACCCCCCCCCCCCCCGCCCGCCCCGGAAAGGACGATGAAACGGCGGGCGCAAGGCAAAAGCAATCAAACGCTGCTGAGCGCCGAGCCGCGCGCTGAGGGGAGCGCGAGAGACGGGCGACGGGCTTTCGGGTCGGCCGCCATCGCGCGCGACGTTTCTCAGGATGAGAGGGAGCGGGGAAGGTCAGGACGGGGAAGGTCGGGACAGGGAAGGTCAGGACGGGGAAGGTCGGGACAGGGCAGGTCAGGACGGGGAAGGTCAGGACGGGCTCTTTTCGGGAAGCCGCTTCTGAGAAGGCCGGCCCCCATTCCTCGGGTAGCTCCGCCCCAACTCTACGCGCTACGTTTCGCAAGCTCTCCTGTAGCACTGCGCGGCCTGTCGGGTGTAAAACAGCCCTTAGCATGCGGGTGAGCACTGACAAGTGAGCACAACTTCACCGGCCGCATACCTCGGGCGGGGTCACCCACTGACTAAACGTCCGAATTACGAGGACTAAAAATGCAGGGGAAAAAATTCATAGGATATCAAAAAAGGAAACGTTTCCAAATCAAAGGCAACACACAGTACAGTATATAAGATTCCCTGCTAGGACACTTTAAAGGGATCCTGATAAGGTTCATATCTGAGTGCTAAGCATGGCAAAGCGTAGCCCGCATGCATACCGCTTTGCGGGTATAAATATTAAACATTAAAGCCGCATCGTAAGCTTCAGCCGCTGAAGTGAACAGCGCGGGCTCACCCAGGCTGCCACCGGCCGCGTGGGACCGGCGGACGGGTCCTCCGCGCTCCGGGGGAGGGGCGACAGCGCCGCGCTGTCCCAAACGCAGACGGGCGTCGCGTCACGCGGCGTTCCTTCCGTCGGCGCCGTCGGTCCCGATCGAAGGCGGCGGCGTAGCGCTCTCCGCTGCCGAAACGGAAGCGATTCGCTCGGCCTGATTTACAACCACCGTTAAATGGGTCCCAATCAGAAGATAAGTAATGGCTATTATAAATGAAACGGGGGGGAGATCATATCGCAGCCTACAGTGATTCATCGAAAATATACTGTAATATGAGACAATTGAGATTGCAGTATTATCATTATGACTGTCACTTTTATGAAAACTGGTCTTGTTGCATCGGACCAAAAGACCTTCTTTCATTACTACAGAATAGCTGCTGCATTAAGTCAGTGGAGTGTTTTATAGCCACTGAAAGACATCGACTGAAAGATGAATTCAAAAAGGATTAAAAAAAAAACAAGGGAAAAACGAAGCGGTCAGACTGAATGTCAAGGGGGGGAGAAAGAGTAAGCCGGAAAATGCCACCTGATCTAAAATTAAATTAATTCTCTCACCTTCAGCGAGACAGGAAATTCATTTTTAAACCAAAGCCACGGAAATAACATGCATGTGACGATCATTCCAGCCAATCCGGCCCGGCTAGGTCGCTGACTGGAATCTCACACAAACTCAGCTGGCTTGGCCGTGCTACGTCGATATTAGCATGGCCGCGGTCCAGCCCCGTGACAGTGATGGGATCGATACCAGCTGGTTAATGAGGCTCTTAGGCCAACGCTGTGTAACAGGCACTGCATGCAGAACTGCAGACCGCCTCTTAGTATACACACACACACACACACACACACACACACACACACACTCCTGCAGAAACCACCACACTGGTTATGAACACACATACATACACACACACACTCCTGCAGAAACCACCACACTGGTTATGAACACACATACACACACACACACACACACTCCTGCAGAAACCACCACACTGGTTATGAACACACACACATACACACACACACAGGCATATGCACAAACATACCTGACGTACCTGTACATGCAAACCACTGAATTATAGTCTCACTATTTCATACACACACACAGACATAAGAACAGAAACACATATCCACACACACAAGCATATGTACACACACACACCACAAGTACCTGTACATGCAAACGAGTGAATTATAGTCTCATTCTTTCACACACACACAGACATATGAACAGACTCACACACAGGCATATGCACAAACACACGTATCTCACAGCAAACAACTGAATTATAGTCTCATTCTTTCACACACACACAGACATACACACACACACACACTGTACACAGCCTCTCAGTCACACTCTGTCAGTCCTATGCAAAATCATGCTTCAGTGACATGAAATGTGTCACCCATTCAGACACACAGGTGTGCATGCAATCTAGAGTCCCCTACGCCACAGATACGCAAGACACGTTCGTCCCCGCGGGCATTCTGGGAAAAATCAGGCAGCTCACGGTTAACCTACGGATTACGAACTACGCGCGATCTCTCAGGAAGCGGAACACCAGCCGGTGAAATTCCATTTTCCCAGCCTTGGAAGTGTGAGGATGGAAATAAGGCTGTCGCTATTAACGCCCAGGACCCGGGCTGAACGCAGCTGCCGGATCGAGAGACGCGATCCTGCACCGACCTCAGAAGTGCAGGAACTTCAGAAGAGCCCGGCGCGGGCGAGCCGACCGGCGCGGGCGAGCCGACCGGCGCGGGCGAGCCGACCGGCGCGGGCGAGCCGGCCGGCGGGCGCCCAGAAGGGCGCGCGCGAAGCGACCCTCTCGCTCAGAAAGCGGCGCACGGCATTTGGAACGCGTAAAAGCAGCGGGCGTCTCCGGAAAGGCGAGCGCGCCGGGACTCTCGCCCACGTACCCGGGAGCGGATCCACGGACGGGGCAGCCGGAACCGGAGAGAGAGAGAGAGACACTGACAGACAGAGAGAGAGAGAGAGCCCAAACAGCGCTGAACAGTTCCAGCGAAACGGCAAACCTGCCCGGACAGCGAGCACGTTCCGGACAGGGGTTTAAATAAAATAAAAAACCCTACGAAGCCAAGGAGGACGAGTCCTGCCTGAGAGCAGCTGAGAGAGAGAGAGAGACAGAGAGAGAGAGAGAGAGAGAGAGCGAGAGACACAGACAGAGAGAGAGAGAGAGAGAGACACTGACAGAGAGAGAGAGAGAGAGAGAGAGAGTACAGCGGGGCAGGGGGCTTTACCGTAGGTGCAGTTGCAGCACAGCCGGAGGATCAGAAGGATTTCCATGCTGGCGTCCCCCCCCGTGCTCTCAGTGCCATCTCCCCGAGCCCGCCAGCGTCCATCGCCAGCCAGCGCGCGCGCCAGTCTGCGCCGCCGCGCGACAGCACGCCGCTGCATACACAAGCGAGGGGGCCGGGCCGCCGCGCCAGCGCCTTCTTAAAGGGCCAGGCCGCCAAACCGGCTGCTCCCCGCTCGCTCGCTCTCTCTCAGCTGCACGCCGCTCGCCCGCTCTCTCTCTCTCTCTCAGCTGCACACTGCTCGCCCAGTGTCTCTCTCTCCCTTTCATCTCTACGCGCTCGCCGCTCTCTCTCTCTCTCTCTCCTTGCGCTCTATGCTGCTCGCTCTCAGCTGCACGCCGCTCGCCCGCTCTCTCTCTCTCTCTCAGCTGCACGCCGCTCGCCCGCTCTCTCTCTCTCTCTCCCTCTCAGCTGCATGCCGCTCTCTCTCTCTCAGCTGCACGCCGCTCGCCCGCTCTCTCTCTCTCCCTCTCAGCTGCATGCCGCTCTCTCTCTCTCTCTCTCAATTGCACGCTGCTCGCCCGCTCCTCGCTCTCTCTCTCTCTCAGCTGCACGCTGCTCGCCCAGTGTCTCTCTCTCCCTTTCATCTCTACGCGCTCGCCGCTCTCTCTCTCTCTCTCTCTCTCTCTCCTTGCGCTCTATGCTGCTCGCTCTACGGTGCGCACCCTCTCTCTCTCTCTCTCTATATTCAGCTCCATGCCACTTTCCCACTACTTCTCTCTCGGTCTCTCTCCTTCATTCAGCTTCACACCGCTCACCGGCTCCTTCTCTCTCTCTCCCTCCCTCCCTCCCTCCCTCTCTCTCTCTCTCACAGGGAGGTCAGCGCTGAATCAGGTCTTAATACTGTAGCTTATTCTTCTGCCTAGTTGGCTTTAGGATAGGTCAGAATAGTGTTCACTGTGTGAACTGTGTTCTTGGCTAGAAATAGCTGTACAAAATAAGTATTGTACCTAACTGAACCTGCATTTAGCAGTTGTCTATGACCAGGAAATGCACTTTTTGTACGTCGCTTTGGATAAAAGCGTCTGCCAAACGAATGAAATGTAATGTACTGTAATGTCTGACAGACGGGGCAGGGACGTACCTTCCATGGTGACCGACGAGGTGCAGTCCTTGGAGTCCTTCGGTCCTTTGACTTTGAGGTTCTGCGGGAAAGAACAAGCCGCACGTGCGTGAGAGGCGTGGCAGGCCACGTCAATCACACGCAGTTCTACTCCTGTGATTAATGAGGTAATGCAGGGCACACGCAAACATGCGCTTCTGCACGCTTGGCACACTTATAAATGGCCTGTTTATGCCAAACAGTATGCCAAAAACAAATAAAGCACAGAAAATACATAACATAACCAAGACACTTCCAAGACACAGGTTGTCTCCATTAGAGAGAAAAAAACATTTAGTAATTAAACGGTTATAAGCCAATGTAATCAGTTTGACGTTCTCAAATCAAGCCTGCCATACATAAACACACATCGATCATTATAAGGGACGTGCGTCACCCTCTGCGTACTGCTAGCAGCACCCATAGGAAATGACTCCAGCCGCAGAGAGCTAGCTAGCGCGCGCACGGCTAACGTGCACACAGCTAGCGCGCAGAGCGCCGGACCGCGGCGCTAAGCCTCAGCGGCGCCACCCGACTTCCACTCAACGCTGAGCGCTGCCGCGCGTACGTGTGCTGGGAGCTAACGAGCGCGACGCCGCCGGAGGGCTAATGAAGACAAACTGAACAGCTGCACTCTGGGAAGGCGCTCAACGGCTCCCCCCGGCTGGCACTTAAAAAAAAAAAAACCAAAATGAACAGGCTGCGCACAAATGTTCTGAGACGGGGGGGGGGACTTCAAAAGCCCCGCGGCCACAAGTCCCAATTTCGGCAAAGGAAGATTTGGTGTCATAAATGAACCCATGGTGAGCCAGGCAATCTACGACGATAATTATAAAACCCCATTACAATACACCGAATAGAAATGTGCAGATAGATATCAGTTTTTTTACAATGCTGTGGAGGAATTTTATCCTACTCTTCCTTGCAGGCTTTCAAGCATGAACTGCTTGTTTCAGGTCCTGCCACAGCATCTCTATTGGGTTCAACTCCCTTAGAGTTCAAGTCCACTCCAAAGCTTTAATTTAGTTTCTTTTCAGCCCTTCAGATGTGGACTAGCTTTTGTGCTTTGAATCATTGTCTTGCTGAATAACCCAATCATGCTTCAGCTCGTGCCTTGACATTCTCCTTAAGAATTTTCTGATACAGAGCAGAATTCATAGTTCCATCAATAATGGAAATTCGTCCAGATCCCATGGTTGGGACTGACTGTTGGTACAATGTTCTTACTGAGAAATACTGTATTTGCTTTATGCCAGATATAATGGGACCCATGTTGCTGAAAAAGTTCCACTTACGATACATCTGTCCATTGAACATTATCCCAAAAGCCATGGGGATCATCCATGTGTTTTGCATACGTGAGACAAGCATGGATGTTTCTCTTGGTCAGCAGCGGTTTCCGCAAAGGCACTTTTCAATAAACTCCCGTTTCAATAAAATAACTCAACGTGATTTGCTGTGATGGCTTTTCTATTACTGGACAGGAAATCTTGACATACAATTTAAGCTTTGTGACCACTTTTCCAACTATTGTTCCATTTCAGACCACAAAATGGCAGCAGCTTCATTAAGCCAACGTTTATGGCGTTCATGCACATTTGATATTGGAGGCAGATTAATAAGAAAACATTCCATGGTTTCACAATAGTAATTGTAGCGTTTCTGCTATAGAGAGACACGGTAGGAAGTGCCGTACATGGATGTTTTCTGTCGCTCAAACATTTTGAAAGTGCTTCTTGTAAAAGCAGACAAAAAAAAGTCTGAATTAATTTTTTGCACAGCTAGAACAAAAGGATCTGTTTAAAACCCCATGGAACAGCAGCAGGAACGTTAAAAGCAGGTTACAGCGTACACTATTAGACACAAAGAATAGAGCGGAGCGAATACTAACCTCCGATATCTTCTGGAACTGGGAGTTCCCCTGGCTGCACTTCTCTGCGGTCTCCACGGCAACTTTGTAGTTGTCAACGAATGCTTTGTAAACGCCGAGCTGACTGGCCTGTGCGAGGGAAAAAAAAAACAAAAACATGCAGACAGCATTTAAAAAATGAAAATGCCGCACATCAAGAAAATAAAAGAGACAGAGAGAGGAGTTTGGGGCAGCAGAACGGAGATCGTGATTATCTTCCATCCTTCCTCCGAGGGGTTCAGGTGAGAACAAATTAATCACGCCCAGCGGGGGCCTGATTAATTTATTGAATATTTGGAATTAAGCCCTGGAAAACATTTAATAATGGAGGGGGAAGGGGGGGGGGGGGTTCTCTCAGGAGCAGAAAACTGAACCAGATTTCAGAATCTAGTGTGTCCGTACAATGCAGTTTGTGTAAAGGGTGAAGCAGCGTCCATGTTACGGTGTTCTGTGGTGCAGTATGGGATGTTGAGTAATGTATCGGTTCAGCCGAACAAGCCTTGGCACCAAAAAAAAAAAGCACAGAAAAATGTGACAATCAAAAACCCGACGGATGGGTAATTCAGATTCCCTGGCTTCCCGAGTGATTCTGACACACAGACCGTGGGACCGTGGGACGTGTGTGTGCGGCACAAATAAGAAATGCCTTCAGACAGCGGAACGCTCAAATCGTTCTATTTACAGATGGTCTTATCGCGACGCATTTTTGCGCTGGGACAGACTCCTCAAGCTCTCTCAGAGCGGGCCTTCACTCGCTGCACCCATCTCAAACAGCTGGGAAACGAACCCCCCCCGCCCAATTAAAATTTCCCACAATCCCTTCTGTTCACTCACAGGCACGTTCTCCGTAGTGCACCCCCTCCCTGTCTCCGTTAGCGACGACGGGGCCCGGGTGAGGAACGCGTGTGCGCCCGAGCGGCGACAGAGCCGCTACGCGCACGGACAACAATTACAGCGGCTGGCCGAGGATTCCGATTGGCCGCCGAGAGTCAGCGCGCGCGCCGGCTCGCCCGCGAACTCCCGCGGAGCTCTCCCGGGGCGACGGGCGGATCGGCGGGGGCTGAAGATGCCGTCGCCCCCACGGGAGGGGGGGTGGGGGGGGTTTGGTTCAAAGCCTCCCTCAGTAAGATCAGTGGGGTTCCCCAGGAGAGGCCGGGGGGACGGGGCGCTGATGTGTTTTAATTACCCCTCTGAAGCCTCCGCGTTAATACGAGCGCCAGGCGAGCGGGGAAGCTGGCCTGACCTACTTCTGCCCACGATCCCCCTCTCCAAGTCCGTGGAGCCCGTCGGAGGCCGGATAAAGCCTACTTAAGTTTTTTGGAGAAAAATCAATAATTGAGTGGGAGAGGAAGCACTAGCTACCTGGCCAGCGTGAATCTGTCCTCATTACAGATTCTGTTTCGAGTTCTAACCAAACGCACCAGATTATCAGGACTAAACTCAAACTCTTCTTTTTTTAAACAGAGCAGACAGCAGGGCTCTACATTAGCATTTCTTCCGAGGCGCACGTGTGGAGCACACTAATGCATCCCAATTAGCAGACGCGCTTCTAAAATTATTTTTCAAGTTAGCGCGCATTAATTAGCACATCAAATGCTCTTAAAATGGGAGCGCTGCGGAACATATTCATTCAGATGGGGGATGCAGAGAAGGTTACAGATACGGATGGAACACAGTCCAGACAGTGCTGTGCCAGGGAATCGAACCTGGGCCAAGCTATGTATATGGGTGGAAAGTCAGCTGTTATGAATGAATGAATGAATGAATGAATGAATGAATGAATGAAACATTGCATTTATATAGCACTTCCAGATGCTCAAAGTGCTTTACAGTCATGCAGACTGTGCCACATAGTCCCCTAGCCCTGGAAGCTCTGAATGGAGAGCATGCTGTCTGTTTCTGTGTGACAGCCAGTCTTAAGCAGAAACGCAGTACCAAACAGCCCAGCAGAGCACTTCTGTTAACTGAGCTGTGCAATCTGCAGCTTAATACGATTGTGCTGACTGGCGTTTCTCTACAACTGTAACACAAACAACTCCAGACTTTCCAAATGTGATCTCACCCGTACAGTTCTAACAGCATTTTAGAGCACCAGATCTGATTATACCAATCATACGTCACTACATTAACGTCCCGTCTGATTTCTCCCTGTGCAGCAGTCGACATGACAGCGGCCTGCTCCGTTCCCCCATCACTCAGGCTAATTACGTTTCCCAGCATCCTCTGCTCCCGGATAAACGAGGGCGAAGCCCGCAGGACTGGAAAAGGCCCCGTGACGCGAGCCGTTGCCCAGCAACGTCCCCCCCCCCCCCGCTCCTCGTCCCCCAGCCGGCCGCGCGTCCGGAGAGGGCAGGCGCCGCGTCCGGAGGGGGAAACGCGTTCGAGCGAGTGACGGAGACGAGCCCAGCTCCCGGAACGCGCGTCGGGGCGAATCCCAGCGAGTCTGAGCGAGTCTGAGCAAGCCCAAAGAGGCGGGGCCGTGTAATAGCGAGTCAGAACTCTCATTCTCCCCCCCGCGCACGCGTGTGCGGGCTACGATTGCCGTTTTGTGTTTACCCCTCCCCGTGACCTCATTGAGCCGCCTCCGAGCCCCGCCGATCGGGGAGCCGCGGGAGGCCCAGCGTGACGCTAATTACGCCGCCATCTGCGCTCCGCGTTCGGGAGGAGCGCCGTCAAAATGTTTCAGTCGCCGCGGCGGGCGGGGGGCCCGGGAGGAGGAGGCGGCGCCGTCAGTCAGCGCGTTTGACTGGCTGTGGAGCTCGCCTCCTCTCCTCTTTACCCCAAATGCAGCTTTCTCAGGGGAAGCAGGCCTCACTGCCTGACCGGCGCTGGCCTGAAGACCTCCCCTACAGGGTGAGCCAGGAGTATTTAACTCTTCGAAGAGCAGACTGCAAGTTTTTTCAAAGTTCTAGGTCAGTGTTCCAGAACTCCATTGCTCCACTGCAATCCAGCGGTGATTGTGACATCAGCATTAGAATGTTCAGTTAAGAACATTCTAATCACGTTTTTCTTGCACCCAAAAGCAGGGCTGCCCAACCCTGTTTCTGAAGATCTGCTGTCCCGTAGGTTTTCAGTTCAACCTTGATTTGGCACACCTGATTAAACTAATTATCAGCTCAATGAGATCTCCAGCTGTTGAATGAGATGTGATTTGATAGGGTTGGAGTATGGCTGAGCGATATGGCCTAAAATTTATATCACAATATTACATTACATAACAGGCATTTGGCATTATATTTAGAATTTTAGACAATATGTATCACAGTATATAGTTTTTCTGCTAATTTCAACAGAACATTGAAAATGACTTTTAAAATTAAAATGACTAAAAGACTCAGAGCTAACAGGTAACTATAAGGTTATTATTAATTCACCATTATTGTTTTCATGTAAACAGGAAGCACACACCCACGTTTTTATCGGCCTATCAGTGATGTTGTCTGAATTAACAGCCGCAAGGGCTAACAAACACTGATGCAATCGGTGAGAACAATATCTTATCCGGCGTTGAACATTAATAATTTTTTCATCAGTGTTCCACTTTCCCCAGGGACATTTCCACTGGCCCAGCTGCCAAAATAAACAAAACCACTTTATTGTACTGATTATTTGCATTAAAAAGCGTGCCAAACTACAGAGCTGGGTTTTTTTTTTAAAAAACCTGTTTATTAAACATGAATCTGTCAAATGCTGCTGCCAAATTATGGGAGAGCTTCAGTTTTCTGAGCGGTTCTCAGTCTGGCCAACTGCAGATGCCAAATGCCGGAACACATGAATGATTTGTCCTTTTCCTGGGGATTCAGAACTTAGAGGCGACACGCTTGCAAATTTAACTGAGGAAAAAACAATTAGCAGAAATAATATAATTAGCTAATTTCTAGTTAGTTTGTTCTCTTAATAGCTTTTAGCTTGCTAGCAATAAATAAAGGTACATTTGTCGGCGAGATCCCGTTATCATTTTAATGTTACTTCAGTAAATAGGTATCTGATGGAAAACACGTTTTCAATGTACAGAAATGGCAAATTACTCTCACACACAAAGCACTGTCTATAATTCATTAATTAAAACTGGCAAAATCTAGGCCTGCCATTAAGTATTAAGTATTGATATCAAAAAAGTTACAAGAAACAGTATTGACTAGCTTACCTCACACAAATTAAACTCTATTCCAAAGCAATGCTACCCAGTGTTCCCAAAATTTTGTCAAGCAACTTGTATATTTCTACCTATACACTGTTTACCACCCACCCCAAGCTTGCAGTGAAAACCTACAGATCTCCAGGAACAGTGCTGGGCAGTCCTGATTCCTGCCTGAGGGGTGATGAACAGGAGTTTGCACAGGAACGAGATAAATGTAACGACACCCCCATGTCCTTCAACACAGGAGAGAAGTTCTGCAGTGAAGATGCCCCTGAGCCCCAGTGTCTCTCTGACCACGCCGAAGCCCTGGTCCCTATGACGACCAGACAAAACATCTCTGCCCTGCGAGGAACCCAGATGCGTCGTCCATGTTCCCCTGGCCTCTTCCTGCCGTGACACGTGCCCCACACCATTCATCCCCGCCCACTTCCTGAACCATCCTTGCTGGCCTGAAGCCCACCTTAACCTGTCTGACCTGCTCAAGAAACACAAGGGGAATCTATATGGGCTGAGAGTCAGCTGTTATGAATGAATGAATGAATGAATGAATGAATGAATGAAACATTGCATTTATATAGCACTGTCCACATGCTCATTACGAGCCGCGACGTCGGCGGTCCGAATCCCAACCGCGCGACCTTTGTCGCACATCTCTCCCTCTCTCTCCCCCTGTTCTTCCTGTCTCTCTACACTGTTCTGTCCATTAAAGCTGAAAAGCCCAAAAAAAAAAAAAAGAAAAGAAAAAAGTCCACAGGCAAGGCCATATCTGCCTGCTTAGTTTTGTAGGATTATTTTAGGAATTCTACGTTATAAACAGCAAAAACACTGCGTAAGACTGTCTTAATGTACCAGGTCTGTTCATTTCACTGTGAGGCTCATGCGCAGTACCAGCTTGTTTCATCACTGAATCAATAAACTTCCCTTATCTCTAGATCTTCAGTAACTTGGCACCTCAGACTTGACAGACCCACTTCACACGTCCTGCAGTAACAGCATGTTGATGATGTCATCTAGCCTTGCCCGCAAAACAAGAAGTGCTATGACACCACCCCTTCGCCGGGCCCGATTAAAACGCGCACTCCATTACCGCGGAGCTCGGATAGCGCTAATGCAGTCTGCCCCAGAATCAGAGCCAGTCTCTGCGCAAACAGGAGCCCTAATCCCATTTACAGGAACACGTGCAGAAAATTCAATCTGGGAAAGAGCAGACGAGCGCAGATCTGCAACACGGCCTCGGAAACACACCGCTGTGCACAGCCGAAAAGAGAAACAGAAGGGCGATTAGGGGAAGGCAAACCGCTAAGAACTTGCAGAACTCAAACCTCGAGAGCTCTAACCAAACAGTCCGCTAAGAGTAAATCCAGCATTTTTACATGCTCTATGATCCATCGATACAGCCAATAGGGCCCGGTCTCTGATTTCCCATTAAAACATGCGGAGGCAAGGCACCAATGCACAATAAGGGGGGTATATCACTCTGCTTTTGTTTAACAGCAGGTGCACTGATTAGGGCCAGCATCACACTGGTACTTACCCTATCACTACACATATATGCATCATTATCTAATCAGAGCCCTTAACTGCCTCATTATGCATAGCAACAACTGTGATAATAAGCAAATGCTGTAGAGGCACCTCTATTCAGAACATGAAGCAAAGAACACTAAAGAGTGCAGTAGTACGAGGGATACAGTCACACAAATGTGCAGTATACTTGTTAGTGGGTGAAACTTTTCCTAACTGCATAGTCAAGTTCTAAATGCAGTAATTCTAAGACCTGTAAGCTTACAACAATCCATTTTCACAACAGTTCATGACATAAAACCTATCCTAGCTGTAATGCAGATTAATACTGAGTTTTGTGCCGAGTCACATACTATCAGGTCTTAATTATTCAATTAGCATATACAGTAGCATACGTTTGGCACATGACCCACTTCAGCCATTTGTACGGTCGGCCGGTTACTGAGGCAACTAAGATTAAGTTCCTTGCTCAACGGCGTTAGGCTGGGATTTGAACCTGCAAACCTCTTGTGGTCGCCAGTCAGGGCCCCTAATCGCAGCAGGCTGAGCTCCCCAGGGCTGTGCCTCAGACGGAGGGTGCCGCGGCGGGTCGTTGGGATGGCGGGCGCGTACGCTCCCGAGCCGCGCTGAAACGCAGGGCTGTCACGGGGGGCGATTAGCGGCCCGGATCGGCCGCCGCGGGACGCCGCGCGACTGCGGATGAGCCCTCGGGGGGAGGGGGGGGACGTCCCGCATGCCGACGGAGCCGCTGTGCACCGCGGCGTCTTCACGACAGACCCTTCCGCACCGAACGAGGCCGAACGCCAACGCACCCGCGCTCCGATTTGTCCCCTGCGTATTTAACCTTCTTTAATTGAGCACTTCAGCGCCAAACGCGTTGCTTATTTCAGCGAGAACCGTGCATTAGCCGCCTAAACGGATTCCCTCCCCTACGGGGGTAGCTAAAGAGAGAAGAGGGAGAGTTTGCCCGAAACGAAACCTCAGCAGTCACAGGACAAACAGCCCGTCCGCACTGCGACTCCCTGCGAACAGATTCTTCCATCGCAGAAAAGACTGAATGCAAATCACCTTCTGGAGCTCCTCTGTAAACATTCTTTACCTGTTAGTTCACTTTGCTTTAATTGCATCCGTTATCACACGCGATGGTGGAGATCAGAGACGGAAGAGCAGGATACCAGCACGCAGCATTCTGGGTGTAAGACCCAGGCGCGATAGCCCTTTTTGCGGTGCCCCTTGTACTTTGGCCGAAAGCCCGCAGGACGTGAAATAGGACGCCAATAAAACCCCGCCCAATTACGGCGAGGGCGGTCCGGCGGAACCCTGGCACTCACCAGCTTCTGGAAGAGGTGGCCCACGGTCACCTTGTCGTCCCACTGCTGAATGTGGGGGTAGAGGGCGTCGTAAAACTCCTTGTGGATCTCGAAGATGTCCTGGATCTTGTAGAAGATGGTCTCGATCTGCTGGATGGTCAGGACCGGCTGGGACGTGGTCGCCGTGGCCTTCAGCGGCTTCATTGGCTGCGGGCGGAAAAGTGGGCGGGGTTA
Source organism: Anguilla pacifica (assembly GCA_039654925.1). Taxonomy (NCBI): domain Eukaryota; kingdom Metazoa; phylum Chordata; class Actinopteri; order Anguilliformes; family Anguillidae; genus Anguilla; species Anguilla pacifica. The sequence goes on from CM077292.1 coordinate 47,770,020, forward strand.
GCGGGCACCAAACGGTCAGAGGGCGGGGCGTGACAGGACAGAACTAAAGCTCTGATTGGCCACGGGAGGGGAAACCATGCGCCACTTAGGAAGACGATTAGTCGCATACCTAACAGGTAGAATTGAATGTGAACTATGTAGCGGGAAATGTGCACCATGCTTTATAGAGAATGTCAACAGGCAGCCTATAAAGAAAACAGCTGCAGGGCAAATGCTCAGGTAACACCCTAGCCCACAGCAAGGAAAATTCATATTTGCTGTCGAATCACATTCCGTGAGGTTTATAGTCAAAAGGAACTTTGAAGCCCTATTGTAATACAGAAAATGGCATAAACCTTGCTTTTGTATCTCAGCCAAAACCAAGTACCTACAAAACATTTCCGGAATGAAGTAAGCGAGAAGAAACTGTAGTTAATCTCTGCCTGAGGCTTCAAGAACCCGAAGCTATCAAGACCGCTAATCATTGACAACTCCGAGATACTGCATTTTTTAGACAAATTTCAGAAGACACAATGTTCTTCGGTGTGACCGTACAACACCAACAACAACTTCTTTCATTACAGGAATGAAAAAGCCCCTAAAATGAGAAGGCATTTATGGAACCTTTTTTAGAGGGGGATTATCAAGCATAAAGCCTCTGAACGATTCTGACAGGCAGCAAGGCAACGTGGTGAGTGACTCAACACGTTCTAAGCAGGCTGTCCCGCTCGCCCTCTCTGTGCGCGAAGGCGGGGGGAGGGGGAGCTAAGCTCCGCCCCCCTCCGGGCTGCTTGGCAACATCTCCCGGAGATCAAAGCAAGACAGCTGATTAAGTCAGAATGCCCAGCTCAATCAGCCTGGAGGTGATAAGTCTGAGCCAGAGAGGAGGGCTGCCGGCATTCAAGGGCGATGCATCCTTCAGGAGTCTCACACACACAAAGAAACAAAGCACCATTAACATACAATTCTGTACCACTCACATAGATGATACGCATAATAAGAAGAACTGCCATCTAAAATGGCCTCCAAAAATCCTTTTGACCAATTGTAAATTGTAACCAAAAAGCAAGAATAACAAGCAGTATGAAAAAAGTGATGTTGTAGTAAAAGGTTTTCTTTAGCTGGGCTTTGAATGAGCCCAACCTAAAACAGAGTGTATGTACTTTGGATTTAAGACCAAATCCTCAATTTGAATGGCCAGCCTCTCAGGAGATCGCAGGACTCAATCAAAACCAGTCCTGCGAAGCCAGAGAGAACGCTGCAATCGTTTGTGTAGCATAAAAATATTACTTACTGAATTAATTTGCCCACAAACACACTGTAGCACACAGTCAAAAAAAACAATGCAATCCAAGTGATAAAACAACAAGATTCCTCAGCACCCCTTGGGGAAAAAAATACCCTGCGATAGCTCTGCATACGTGCTCGCGCACTTGATTTATAGGTCAGTTTCAACGGTAGCGTCTGCACGTCCAAAAAATTAAATATACATTAGACGGCTGCGGTGAAGCTAAACTTGATGAATGGTGGCATCGCGCAAAGCTGACCGGAGAGTACATCAGACATTTGCATCCGCACAAGCCCAGCGATTAATCATCCGCAGTCCTTCGCAGACTGGAAGACAAACCACGCCTTGCTCCTTTAAACACACAGGTGGAAAGGCTAATGGTCCTGTCCATAAACTGCCTATGGAGCAGCACTGTGTGATTCACTGTCCTTCTGCCATGGCGCCAGAACACTACTGTAGTCCTGGGTGAGGCCGGGGCCTTCCCAAAGGCCAGCTTGACCCTCCTGAACACTAGACAACGGGTCATGTAACTTTTGTAACCAAAGTAATGGAGCAACAGCAAATAATAAAAGGGTACAGAGTGCGAGTCCACCATGTGACTGAGGGGCCAGAGCTTTTACCCCTTTTACTCTTTTACAGCACACTCAGAATGACATCACAAACATGACTTTCCATGAGACCTGCTGTCTGTGGGATGGCCAATCCCGAATGACATCACTAGCAGCATAGTAGAGCATGCAGGTGGCTATCGCAGTGCCTGTTCCGATGCAGGACCCCTGCATAGAGCAGGCAGATAAAGACCTCCATTCATTACTGTGGAGGAAATGCCTCAGAGCTGCCTCTTGGGTACCCAATATTTATCTTGGGCAGCACACCGCTGCAGGAGGAGCGCGATCCAACACCCCGTCCGCAAACCCGATTTCCACTCTCCCCTGAACCGGTTACTCCAACTCCGCAACCCTCATCTGCACTGAGCGAGATGTAGGACAGGTTCAAACGAGCCTCCCTACCTTCACGTCAGTTAATGACATCATCACAGGGCATTACTTTCATTCAATAAGTGACAGGGTAATTTTGCTCAGCAGGAACCCTTATCCGGAGACTTGGCTGTCTTGGCCTGGGTGACTGCTCAGGTTAAACGAAGAGTGCACTGAAGAGTGCAAATGCTGTGCCCAACCTTGGCACTGAACCGGCAACTTCTGACTCTTTCTTTTAAGTTCCTTAATCACGACCCTATACTGCTGCCGTGCTGTTTAATAAGATTACGGGTGAGCGCTCGCTCCCTAAAGCCCACAAGCACTCATTAAGCTTCAGTTACACCGTGCGCCTTGAGAGGTCACCCACAGCCATAATCCCCACCGCAGAGCTCTGCCGTTTCCCCCCGTCATTGGCCGGCTCGGCCGTCTCCTCGACAACCCGCAGCCAATCGCGCGTCCGGCCGCGACGGGGATTTATAAGAACGAACGGCCCAATGTGTCACAGGCCCTGCTGGCACATTTTGTTTTTTGCGGGGAGAAACCCAGCTTACGCCCAGGACCTTCTGCAGCTGTAAAATTTAAAAAAAAAGCAACCAAATGTGCTGCACCGCCGATCTCTCGCACAGGACGTGCCCGTGCTATTAACCTTGCCGAGAAAGTGACTGACGAGCAGAACGCTACCCTCTGACGCTGCAGAAAGAGAGGGAACTCTGGTCTCCATTTCCTGTACAACGGGACGGCCCTACGAACAGGAATAGGAAACACCCACAGGACAAGGGAAGGGCTGATTAAAATGTATTTTAAGGGTGGAAAACCCCCCTGAAAAAGCCTCCAATATCAACAGCAGAACGAGCCGTCCCAGGTGAAAAGAGTGGAAGCTTCTAACAAGAATTCTAACGTAAATGAATTTTTCCAGGCAACCTTTATATTGGTAGCCATTTTGAGAAACTGCAAGCAAAATGCTTCCCCCCCCCCCCCCTTGCTGTAAGTGATAGGAACTATTAAGGAGCACTGTCTGATTAGCAATGTAAAAGTGTGGTAGAATTATTAATAAAATAAGCTTTTTTACAGGGGTAAAAGAACAGAATATGAAGAGAGCAGGGCTATTTCCTAGACTCGGGAGTGTTTTGGTGCTTTGCTTACACTAGAGTTATTTTAAATATGGCGATGGTGTCACAGGGGCCCTGCTGCCGTGGCTTTGATCTGCCTGGGTCTCGGTGGAGAGGAGCACGACGGAAGTTTAATTAGACCAGCTTACAAGGGACCAGAGGCATGTCTTCAGCCACCTTCAGAGAGCAAGATGCAAATAAGCACATCGAGTGTGTTTTTTTTCTGCCCTCACAAGATGAGGCCCCCGCTACCAGGGTTGTGGGGTAATTTTAGCAAAACAGGCTAACTAAAGGCTTTCACAGGCCGGAAACACACCTCCGGAATGCACCAGAAGGACCAGAGAACATTGGGGTAGCCTGATGCAGCTTTCTGCCAATCAAACATGCTGCATCTCTGCAGGTAATTGCGTTTTTTTCCCTTTCCTTAGCATCGCCGAACATCACAGAATTACACCGTACTCTACACCGACATTCAGAACAGATTTTTTTTACAAACAGAAGGATAAATTAGTGTTATTAATGTTAGCCCTTCAAATGTGTGGCTGTAAAAGCAGCCAGGCCTCTCATTTCCTCCACTCTCTCTGGCAGCCGTAAAATTGTACCATCACGACTTGTTTTTGTCTGGTTTTGGCAGGGGCCTACGGGCGGTTAGCACAATTCTGACCCAGATCAGCTCTGTCTCAGGGGCCAGGGGCCCCGGGGGGGCCATTTCAACCGAACAGCTCCAGACACAGCTTCTTATCGCGACCCGAAAACGAGACGACCTCTACGCTGAGGGGGGGGGGGGGGGAAGCATCAGCACCAGAGGGGAATATAATATAAAATCTGCTGGAGGAGCAGTTCCCGAAGCCCTCTCAGCAAAGCTAGAGATACGGTATAAAAAACTGCAGTTCGAATGGCCCGCGTGATGTCAGTTAAACACATAAAGCAACCTCCTGTCTGCGAGGGCTGACTCAGCACTTCACCGGCTCATAAAGATGTGCTAATCTTCATGGCCTTGCTGCTTAACCAATCAGAACCCCTCTCCGCAAGCTCTTCCTATATTAAGTGACTACCAGCACGACTACTGATGGCACTTTATACCAAAAGCTTGCACAGACCAGCATCGGGGGCACTTTCGCCCCAACCATAACTTATCATTCGCCGGTAAACACGGATTCGTTTACCACCATCCATAAACATGCAAACAGCTCCCTCAACTCCCTGTACGTCACTGCTAATGTAGGAAGCAATTCACACACCTCATAAAAGACTTTGTCCTCTGCTCAAACTGCAGAACCACAATGACCTTTGTCCTAAACACACAGATGCCATTCTCCTTCCATAAAAAAAATACCGAAAAATCTGTAACGCAAAGTTATGGAAAAGGTTTTGTGCATAAACCTAATGTTTTATGGGTAAATGTAAATTCAGTTTGCGGCATTTTCACGTAAACCTAATTGGGATGGCAGGTATGCCATCCCGCCAAGTTACGCCTTGGCGGAGGCATGCCCCATACCTATACAGCACCGAGAGTTTGGCACTTTTCAGGGTTCCCCATGTTTATATACAGTCGGTGTTTGGTATCAGGTGAAGACGAGCGCATGCTTAACGCCGAACGGTAAGGAAGCAGGAAATGGCCGAAGCCGGGGGACAGGAAGCCGCTCTGCTCGCCATCGTCCTGAGCTCGGCGCAGCGAACGCGCCGCAGAGCAGACCACAGGGCCTCAGCAGGAAATAAACAATAAACACACCCGCAAAGCTCTCTGATGTCCCCTCCTCCGGGTCATACCAACCCCATTACAACCTTGGGAAAATATTTTGAGTACCACAATAGTCAGTGTAATGCTTAGTTCACATTGCTTTCGCACCACTTCGCTTTGCACATGACAGTCTGCAAGAGACACAGACACAGACACACACACACACACAAGCCTTTCTTCATAATTCTAGTTTTGACTTTAGAAGTGATCAGGCAAAATTGTATAATTTGACCTGATTCTAAAATATCACTTGCACTGCACTGGGCTATATTATGATATACTTGCAAGTCAAAAGTTTGAGTACACCTGCTTAAAACCATTTTTCATGATTAATATTTCATTATATGATATGTGTGCTTATACAAACTGATAACCATAAGTGAATCGCATTCAATTATTTAATAAAAATGGAAATAATTCATTTTGTATATTGTAACATATGTTTTCATTTTCAAGTATTTACAGAAACTTATGTTGTAATGTAACATAACAGAGTGTGTGCGATTCAAAGTTATAACAGGGAGTCTCCGTGGCGTTTGAGTTACTGCAGCTAAATTACTCCATCAGTTATTCACACCGTAGCCGTCTCGTAACGAGGCTAAATCGTATGCGAGCTACTACTACGGCTAACTATATACACAAATGTATCTCATTAGGATATACCTCTTGAAATGCATCATCACGTAAAGTTACCGAACATGTTTTAACGTTTTATATGTTAACATTACGGTAACATTTTTGTGCTTGATTATTACTCTCCCACTTCTCATTTTACCTCAGCAATGCAGCGTTACGCCTCGGTGGATAATAAAGTACCGCTGTGTATCAGTGGACGCTGAGTTAGTCGGGGAGGAGTTACAGAACCACAAGCACAAGGTCGCATCTGGTCCAATCCGAGGGACGTAGTTTCAATACCGAATAAATGTACAGTATTGTTTTGTACTGACTGATTGTTTTCCGTAATTAAATTACAATAATAATATATATATATATTTTTTTTTATTTATTATTTATTTATAATTTATTTTTATTTTTTTGCGTAGTTTCAGCTGGCATTTCGTACCTGCGTATTTTGACCAAGAACTGCGTGGTTGGTACACAAAATGCGTGCAGGTTGGCAGGTCTGCCATTATGTGGTTTTACGTGCAGGTCTGACGCGCCTGCCGTGTGCGGTCCGTGTCCTGCGTGCGGGACCCCGCGGTGACCTGCTGCGCCCGTTTCGGTGTGTTCGGCACGCACCCCGGCGCGAACGTGCGGGAGGGCGGCGGAGCACTTACCAGCAGCAGGGCGTCCAGCTGGTTGATGTAGATCTCCTCGCTGGCCAGGAACCCGGAGAGGACCAGCTTCTTCATCTCCAGCCCTTTCTCAATGTCCCCCTGCGAGAGAGAGAGAGAGAGAGGGGCACAGACACATACATAAGAGAGTGCACAACACGGTAGCCTGCGCGTAAGACCACACCTGTCACGCACACACAGCACAGGAGCCCTGCGCTTAAGAGCACACCTGTCACGCATACACAGCACAGGAACCTGCGCTTAAGAGCACACCTGTCACACATACACAGCACAGGAACCTGTGCATAAGAGCACACCCGCCACACATACACAGCACAGGAACCCTGCGCTTAAGAGCACACCCGCCACACATACACAGCACAGGAACCTGTCACATACACAGCAAAGGAACCTGCGCTTAAGAGCACACCCGCCACACATACACAGCACAGGAACCTGTCACATACACAGCACAGGAACCTGCGCATAAGACCACACTCGCCACACATACACAGCACAGGAACCTTGCGCTTAAGAGCACACCCGCCACACATACACGGCACAGGAACCTGTCCCCCAGTCCTCTGGGAGGTCCGGCTCTGACTGCTACAGTACACACCACTTTCCACTGAGGAGCTCCGCTGCGTTACTGGTGCTGGCCACAACACAGGCCATTTTGGGGCAGAGTCGGCCAGCTGCGTAACTACACCCCTTCCATTCAGGGCTACAAAGAGTGGAAATCAATATGGGGAAGAAGACACATGCCACCATCTTTGACCAACACAAACAACGAGGGAGGAATTAAGATTACCGTACTTTGTTCGTAGGTAAAATCTCAAGCCTGTACTGCTGTACGGCAAAGTCCGGGTAATGCCCCCAATCTGGGCCGGCACCAGCATGCACTGGGCTGTCCTGTGCTATGGTGTAGCTATGGTAACAGGCCACTGAAAGGAGCACCAGCTGTGCTTCACGGGGGTAAGCAGCTTGCGGCTCCAGCCGCGCATCAGCCTGCTTCCTGCCATACAGCGAAACGGCATTCAGCGAACGGGTGGAACCCTCATTCTCCTGCACATCCGTACGCTAAGCACGGGGGGAAGGGATTGAAGCGCGCGCGTCTCTTTCAGAGGAAGCCTGATGAGGGGAACTCTCTATGGAGGGGTTAATGAGCGATTCACTCCGCGAGAGAGGCCTTCCGGAGAGCGTCTCCGGCCCCCCTCCTCCCCGCTCGGCGCCCGATGCTCCATGAGGAAAAACGGGGGGGGGGAGGGGGTTTGAAAAGCCGGAAGGGTCGTGAATATGCATGACCCCGCCCGCCGATCCGCGGGAATGAGAAGGGGGCACCGCGCGGAATAGCAAACGGCTCGTTGCTCCCGGAGACCGGAGCTTCAAGCACTGGCTGTGGGTAGAGCTCCACCTCTGGGTGGCACAGCTCCCCCGCGGAGGCGCCCAGGGGCCCGCTCGCAGTCTCGCTGAACCCGCCGCCTGCCACAGGTCACGCTCTTAACACTGATCAGATTAAACAGGGAAGGTGAGCTTAAAGAGAACGATCAGAGCCTCTCCGTTTAATGACGTACGGAAAAGCCTGTCCGCTAGCCACAGCTCTAACCCAGAAACAGAGAGCAAACGGTCTACTGCAGTACCCGTACGGTGTGTGCATGTGCAGAATCAGAGTACACGGCCTACTGCAGTACCCGTACGGTGTGTGCATGTGCAGAATCAGAGTACACGGCCTACTGCAGTACCAGTATGGTGTGTGAATGTGCAGAAGCAGAGAGTATACGGCCTACTGCAGTACCCGTACAGTGTGTGCATGTGCAGAATCGGAGAGTACACGGCCAACTGCAGTACCCGTACAGTGTGTGCATGTGCAGAATCGGAGAGTAAACGGCCTACTGCAGTACCCGTACGGTGTGTGCATGTGCAGAATCAGAGAGTATACGGCCTACTGCAGTACCCGTATGGTGTGTGCATGTGCAGAAACAGGGTAAATGGCCTACTGCAGTACCTGTACGGTGTGTGCATGTGCAGAATCAGAGAGTACACGGCCTACTGCAGTACCCGTACGGTGTGTGCATGTGCAGAATCAGAGAGTACACGGCCTACTGCAGTACCTGTACGGTGTGTGCATGTGCAGAATCAGAGAGTACACGGTCTACTGCAGTACCCGTACGGTGTGTGCATGTGCAGAATCAGAGTACACGGCCTACTGCAGTACCCGTACGGTGTGTGCTTGTGCAGAAACAGGGTAAATGGCCTACTGCAGTACCTGTACGGTGTGTGCATGTGCAGAATCAGAGAGTACACGGCCTACTGCAGTACCCGTACGGTGTGTGCATGTGCAGAATCAGAGAGTACACGGCCTACTGCAGTACCCGTACGGTGTGTGCTTGTGCAGAAACAGGGTAAATGGCCTACTGCAGTACCTGTACGGTGTGTGCATGTGCAGAATCAGAGAGTACACGGCCTACTGCAGTACCCGTACGGTGTGTGCATGTGCAGAATCAGAGTACACGGCCTACTGCAGTACCCGTACGGTGTGTGCATGTGCAGAATCAGGGTAAACGGCCTACTGCAGTACCCGTACGGTGTGTGCATGTGCAGAATCAGGGTAAACGGCCTACTGCAGTACCCGTACGGTGTGTGCATGTGCAGAAGCAGAGAGTACACGGCCTACTGCAGCTCCCGTAAGGAGTGTGCATGTTTTGGTATATTTGTATAGGAAGCCACAGGATTTATTTCCTCTTTGCAAACAATAAATGCTCTGTGCTGTGTGCTGCGTGCTGTGAACAGAAATGTGGAGCCACAGCAGAAAAACACCTCAGGCCCCATAATCTCCACTCATTTAGCCATTTAGTTCTCAGTATTTTGGAATTGCATAATTGCATGTTACATTTTTTGAACAAGTTTTATTTTCATGTATTGCATAATTTGGAGGGACCAATCGTTTAATGGGTCATCCCATCGCTGTGGTGTCCCTCGTTGATTTGGGAGAACACACAGTAGCAGAGGCGTCCTCCGATACAGTAAGCAATCACTGCGTTTCTATTGTGAGCAAGTAACGGAATTTGCTACCCACAGATACCCTCCCCATTGTGTTGCTATTTGAGAATATGGTTTGGGTATTGATTCTGCACTGTGAATGAAGTTAAGGGCAGAGCCCTGTTCAGATGGTGCGACCACATGCGAATGGCATGCGTGCAGATGTGCAGAGGCTCGGCCTGGCTTCCCGGACCTCAGTCTGCACCAGCTACCAGGGCCAGCCTCCCGTTGGCCGGCACGGCGCCGTTTCCGTGGCAGCGGAAACAATGCCGCTGGTCCATCTGCATGGGCAGGGCGGGGCTTCCCTTCCGCTCCCTCCCACTTTCCTCTTGGCCGCGGAGCTGGGAGCGGAGATAAGCCAGGCACGCACAGCGCCGTGTGCTCTAATGAATGCGTAGATGCCTTGCGTGCACATGTGTGCGTGTGCGCATATGCACATATACGTTTGTACATCTATATTTTATTTCCCATGTTAGGCAAAACAATTAAGATGGTCAAATCCAGCTGACAGGAATAATAAGAAGTCTGAATTACTTGTCTTTGATAATACCGTTATTCAGCTGAACGAAGTTTGTGTTTTGCTCTCTCATTGTGTTTCAGTTGAGCTCTGTGCAGCTCTCCAAACACAGGGCTATGCCCGTGCAGCTTCGAGTACTACTCTTCAAAACACAGGGGTGCTCCTGTGGTGCTGTGAGTACTACTGTCCCAAACACAGGGCTACACCTGTGCAGCTTTGAGCACTACTGTTCCAAACACAGAGCTACGCCTGTGCAGTTGTAAACACTGCTGTTCCAAACACAGAACTACGCCTGTGCAGCTGTGAGCACTTCTGTTCCAAACACAGGTTACGCCTGTGCTGCTGTGAGCACTTCTGTTCCAACAACAACTGGCGCGTCAAACAAGTCGTGCACTGTGGACCCTGTGTTTGCTCTGGCTGGGCGAAAGTGTTGACGCTTTGATAGAGCCGGACGAGCGTGGACACACCTGCCTTGCCAGCGCCCTGAGCTCACCGCTTCCACCTTCTGAGTCAAGAGCCCTTTCATACGAGCACAACGCCAGCCTTCAAACATCAGGCCCGATGACTAACATAAATAAAACAGCGTTTCTTTTCAATACCAAGAACCGGATTGCATTCAGACCAGTAGAGCACAGCTTTAAATATCAGGTCCGGCACCTTATCGTTCAGATACAACACCTGGCCTGTATAAAGGAGGTCTACGGTCTGTTCAAACAACCATATCGCCAACCTTTACAAAAGAGGCCTCAGGAAACATGATGTCTGGAACAATTTTTGTTCCAGAAACTTACATGAACTTGAATGAATACAGAATTTATGCCAGCCCAGAGGCCCGGTACAGGAGTTTCAAAAGAAGTTGAACATCCTCAGTTCTTCTGGCAGAAACATCTCAAGGTTAGACTAAAGCTTTTCCTGGTGTCTCCAAATCTCTAAAGGCACAAACAATCAAGTAAATGAAACAGAACATCTAGACTACATTTCAGGACAACAAGGCACCACTCTGATTATATAAATATAAAGTAAAATGAGAAAATGACGAAATTTGCTTTTTATTTTCTGAATATTAGCTTTTGCGGAGATCTGTAAGTTTAATGACAGGTTTGAGAAACAACATTGCGTGCAAATTAAGATAAACAGAAGTACCAACAGAGCTATCTGCCAGGGCTAAATACAATGTAAGCTCCATGCTGTCCTAACAATCTAGCCTAAAATCAGTGCAACTCTTTCATGTCCTAATCACGCTGTTTTATTTGGTTTATTTGGTCATAATAAGCTCCTTATCAAGTGAGACTCTCAGGAGAAAGACAAAAACAATGGCATTGTTTCAAGGAGTTGAAATAATAACTCTGGTAATGCTGATAAGACAAGCCAAATCATTGCACAGCACACTACACTAAATTTATGGGTACTTCTGGGTAGACCAAAATGTTATGCGAGTGGTTTCTCAAACTCATTTCACTTTCAGGATTTCAGGCCCACACTGAAGGATACGCGTGTACAAAGGGGGCCATTATGACATCATAATAAGAGGCACAGTGAATGTTCTATGATGATGATGATGATGCACAGCATTTCCATGGTGACTGAGTTCCCCTGGATCACATGACATCTCAGAGCTAACGGTTGACATTTTGCTTTCGGTTGTAAAACTGCCTAAGTGCACTTATAGCATCTGTCAATGAGTCACTGGCAGCCACCAGTTCGGCAGCCAGAAGTCTCGCCGCACAACAATAAACACGCTAACAGGTAACCGAAGCCAGCCTTTGTTTCGGCGGCGAATAGCGTCTGCTAGCGTGCTAAACGGTAAACAACGATTCAAGCCATTGTTCTCGCGTTTCACAATAATACGCACGATAATATCTCAGGATTTGGCCAGGAAACGAGGGGGGACACAGTTGCCTGTTTCAGGAAGTGTACCCGTGTTTTCAACCGCTGAATCCGTGAAGTTCCTTTGAACTGATTCGCAAACAGGCCTCGCTATCGACGCTACGCTAGCTGCTACGCTAGCTGCTACGCGGCAGCCATCAGGTGGTACACGAGTAAACCGGTCAAAGAACAGCTGGCGCGGAGGTTCCGGGTCTGCAA